>VMDO01008994.1:0-80021 GCA_007922755.1 Pedetes capensis
GGTCGGGCCTGGTTAGTACCTGGATGGGAGACCGCCTGGGAACACCAGAAGCTGTAGGCTTGGGAGAAGGACCTGGCAACCCCCTCCCAAAAATCAATCTGCCATTGAAAACCCTATGAACAGCAGAGAAGCACTGACAATAGTGTTTCCCCTGTTGTACAGAGGGTCGCTATGAGTCGGATACCGACTCGACAGCACCCAACAACAACAACAACAACATATACATATATATATATATATAGTTTTCTTTTTCTCACTAAGTTTTCAAAATCACTGTGTATTTTACAACACTTACAATGCATCTTAATTCAGACAAGCTCCATCTCCCATGTTTAAGCCAGCTCTATGCTATCAGGTTTAAAGTCTTCGTCTAGAGAAAAGAATAATGAGTAATAGAGAAGTAAATTCCCATAGTGTCAGAGTTAATCAGGTATATAAAAGTCAAGTAGGTGACCAGAGTTGAAGAGAAAATCCAGTTACCAAGACTTGTGTCCTTGGTAAAATCTCAACTAGCCTAATGTGTGAGGTGTGGCTGTGAGGTCTCCTTTTGCACAGTTCCTTTTAGCAGCCTGTGGCATCTAGACCTAACTAACCACATGACTCTTACTATATTGCATCTTCTACCTCATGAAGACCAGGCCAGTTGGTTTCATCCTCTAGGGAAATACATGTTAAATACTATTTATTTACTTTTACAGAGTTGCAAAACAAAGAAAACGCCAAAATAATTAAAAAAAGAAATCCCCACATAATAAAGGAACCTACACTGTTTGTAGATGCTCTCTGATTAAATGTAGATGGACAATGGAAAGCATTTTATCATATTGTGCTTCAGTTTGGGACAAAGGCTGATATCCCAGGAACTTCAGAAACTATGTTGTCCTAGAGATATTCTCTGACTTCATTAAAGATGCCCTGGATACTTATAGGTTCATTGCATAATCCTTCTTTTAATTGCTAGAAAACCTAGAATGATTCTTGTATTTTCGTTCTAAATTTGTTCAAACCCTTCAAGTTGCCAGAACCAGAATCGACTAAGATTCATATAAGTAGAAGCCTAAACTAAGAATAATTTTTAAATACTATTTTCATAATTATATTGCTATAGTGCATAGGATTTGAATTTTAGAGGCAAGAAGGACTTGACAAAGTCACTTAACCATGGTTTTTAAACTTTTTTTATCTTAAGGTGGTGGCACAGTATTTTTTGCACATTGATCATACTTGGAATTCACCATGAAACAGGTAACACTGGAGCTTCTGTGAGTGAAGCAGGACTGGAGCTGGGGATTGGTCTTTCTGTTGTTTCATGTGGCAGCTATGAAGGCATATCTCAGGAACCTAGGCATCTAATTGTTGTTAGTCGTTAGGTGCTGTCAAGTCAGGTCTGACTCATAGAGACCCTATGTACCACAGAATGAAACACTCCCCAACACTGTGCCATGACCAACACTATTGTCAGTGGTTCTCTGCTATTCAAAGGGTTTTCAATTGCTGATTGTTTTGGGATTGGGCTGCCAGGTCCTTATCCCAAGCCTACAGCACCTGGTATTCTCAGGTAGTCTCCCATCAGTGAAATAACCAGGCCTGATCCTGCTTAGCATCTGAGATCTGACAAGATTAGATGCCATGGCTGTAGACAGGCATCTAATTACACAGTGTTAAAGTACTGATTTGGTATTTGCATTTTAAATTTTTTCTTCTTATCATATTGGTGATAGCCAGGGACCTTTATAATTCTAAAAAAAAAAAAAAAAAAAATGAGTCTATGGAAAGTCATCCGGGCAGGAGGACTAGAAAGATAGAATCATCAATGAAAAGAACTACAAAGAGAACAAGATAGGCCAGAATAATAGCCTGGGCATGGGGGTAGAACAAGTTCAAGGCTGGCTGGCTAGGAGATAGATAGTCACATACCCACACACAAAGAAATCAGACAAGATGTTCAGTTTTAACACAAGATGAGTTCACTTGTAACAAATGAACATGAATTAACAATCAGCCAATCACATGGTGTCATTTATAAGCACTAGGTGGCCTAAAACTTGAACTTGGAAAGTCAGGGCCAGCTATATAGAAGTGGTTTGTTCATAGTGGAAACCCTAGGGCCACACTATCAGAGAAGCAGTATAGACACAGGCAAATTTTCTAAGGAAGACAGTATGCAGAGAAGAAAAGTTCAAGATCCAAGAGTTCAGGAATGAATGAACATTAAGGTATCTGAAGAGCAAGAGAAACCAGGTATGAAGATAACAAAAGAGTAGTAGAGAGGCAAGAACAAAAGAATCCAAACATCCTCGACCCTTCTACTTTGGTTTCCTTGACAAAACCACCACCTTCTCTTTCTAAACTATTGCCAGAGCCTCTGAATTGGTCTTTGTCTAGAACACTTGCAAACCAGTAGTTTGTCCTCCAAAGTACAGTGATTTATTTAAAACCTAGTATTAGACCCTATCTTTTGTCTGCCAGAAACCTTTTAGAGCTTTTCGCTCTTTAAATAGAAGCCAAAGTCCTTGCCATGGCCTATCCAGTCTAGTCCTCTGGAAACACTGAACTCACCAACACTCAGTACCTTTCTCAGTCTTTGAACTTCTGTGAATACACTAAGCACAAATCCATCTTAGACTCTTCTGTTCTCTATGTGTGTGCACACTTCCTTCAGCCAGCCACAAGACTCAATTCTTTAGATCTCCACTTGTGTATCACCTAATCAGATATAACCTCTGTACCCTCTATACCCTCTGTAAAATGGCATCCCTTCCCATCCATTTCTAGTTTCTTACAGTGCTTTAATTTTCTTGGTATCACTATCATCAATCGATATATATTTATTTGTTTATTTAACATCTATCTTGCCCATGTATATGGGAATCTGGCATTGAATGAATGCTTAGTAGATGCTCATTGTATAAAGGAACAACATAATGTAATACTAAAAAAGACAAAAGGAGAAGATGTTTCTGAGAAGGTAATCATCACAGTCAAGTACATGAGAGAGGACACAAAGAAAATTAACTAGGGAAAGGGCATTTGAGTGACTTTTAGGTTACCTCTTCCTTGTGATAAAGTCAGAAAGTGTTTCACCTTTAGAGTTAACCATTTTTTTCTCAGTACTTCCATAGGTGTGTTCATGTACTTTTTAAGGCATGTAACATATCATGTTTTGTAATATTGTAAATGTCTTTCTCTTCTTTCTATGTCATAAGTACCTTGTTGTTGTTATTAGGTGCTGTTGAGTCAGTGTCCGACTCATAGCGACCCTACATACAACAGGGGAAACACTATTGTCGGTGCTTCTCTGCTGTTCATAGGGTTTTCAATGGCAGACTGATTTTTGGGAGTGGTCCTTCTCCACTGCTGGGTCCTTTTCCCAATAAGTACCTTGGAAATCTGTATTTTGGCTTTTCTATAACAACAACAACAACAACAACAACAACAACAACATCTTTGTTTTCCCAGCATTGGTTCATTAACACAGCTAAATGAATAAGTAAAAGGATAATAAATAAAAAAGGAGAGAAGGGATAAGCAGTGAATATGTAAACAGTGGGTCAAGATTAGTTAAATGAAAGAACATTGGCAAATGGCTCAAATGGATGATAAGAGCAGGCAAAGATTTCCTTCTCTCTCCCCATGCCTATGTATATTGTAAACAGAAAGATCCACAGGCTCTGGAGACAACCTTCCTTTAAATCTATTTCTATCACTTATTACTTATGTGAATTGGGGGAAATTACATCCTCTTTGTGCCTGAGTTTTCCATGGATACTATGGAGATAGATAAAGTAGTAGCTAACTCATTGGTTTATGGCTTGAATTAAAGAAGAGAATTATTTGCAGAACATCCAGCATAACATTTGCACAAAATAAATGCTCCATAAATGCTCAGCACTGTTATTATTATCTCATAAACAGAATGTGTATGTGTGCAAGGGTGTATGTGTGTTGGGTGGGGACAGGGGGACAGGGTGAATGAATATATAAGATAGAGAGTTGCTATAATTAGTTGGGTTTCTATTACAGAATACCATAGACTGGGTGGCTTAAACAGCAGAAATTTATTTCTCACAGTAACACAGCCTGGAAAATCCAAGATTAAGGAGCTGGTAGATCTGGTATCTAGTGAGGGCCTTCTTCCTGGTTTGTAGAGTTCTTTTTTTAGTGTCCTCACATAACAAAGAAGAGGGAGGGAAGAAGGGAGGGACAATGAGAAGGGAGGGAGAAGAGGCAAGTGCTGGCAAGTGAAAGCTACACTGTGTTTCTTCTTTTTATAAGGGCCTTAACCTCATCCATGAGGGCTCTACTCTCATGATCTAATCACTTCCCACAATATATGAATTTTGGGAGGCAAAAAACATTTAGTCCAGATCAAGAGTCAAAGATGTAGGAGGGAAGTATACTGCTAGGAAGAATGGGACCACAGGAGTGCTGGGTGGAAGTGTACAGGTGGAGAGCAACCAGGCTCAGGTAGCATTTCTGTCTTTTCAAGTAAATACAAAGATGAGGTCATCTTTGTCCTCATACCTTTTCTCTCCCCATTCTGACTCTCTACATTTCTTCCTACATGTCTCTCAGTTGGTAAATTAATTTTGATAAACTATATCTTGTTCAGTAAATACTTATTTAAATGAACTGATTTACTGGAGATAGAGGTGAGGCATTGAAGAGAGAAGGGAAAGTTTTAGTTGGAGAGAGAATATGCCAGATAAATAAAAAAGGATCATGCAGTAACAGGGAGGCTTTAATTAAAGCTAGCATGAATTTCAACTGGACAAATATGCATTATTATTTTTTTTTGCTTTTACCACAAATAAAAGCATAAATGAAAATTTGGTTATACATTCATTGTAGGAAAGTATCTTTAAACTGACTATGGATTCTCTTCAATAGAATAATTTCTTTCCTTCCTCTTCCCTTTCCTTCCTCTTTTCTTTCCTTCCTTTCTTTTCTGAGTCCTATTATTTGAGAACATCAAAAAACAGGAAGAGAACCTCTTATTTGGAGTAGGAGTGTTGATATTTACTTAAAAAAACTATAGCAACCATTTTATGCCAGCGTTCTATAGAAAAACAAAACAAGCAAACCAGAGATGGTCATCTTATTAGAAAATCATGAGTACTCTTCCCTTGCTTCCATTTTATATTTTTATAGTAGTGCTACTAAATTGGTTTTTATTTTGATATTACTTGGTTTACATCAGGCTACCAAAGTGTATTGTTCTTAATTGTCATTTACACTACTTGGGATTTTCTATGGAGAGAGTCCTTGAATCAGCCTGCAAATGTCTATGGAGTGCCTGCTATGTTAAAGGCTTTGTGATAGGTATTCAAAAGTAATGCAAGACAAAGAAAAGACAAGTTTCTGATTTTAAGATTATTGCTATTAGGCTGATAAAATCAGTTTAGTGGACTATAAAGCAAAACTTTAACATTATTTTAAGTAGTGCTAATTTTCAGTCATATGGTATAATTGTGTATAATTTGTACACTGACCATCCCAATCCCTTTCTCTCAACTTCTGATAATTTTAACCTTCATCCACTTGCCTAATCTCAATCTCAGGAATCTAATTCCAATCAGGAGTTCCATCTGGAGGTTCTTGTTTTTAAAGTGTAGATCCTAAAGTCATATTAGGATTAAACAGAGGGAGCCAGAAAACTTTAAGTCTTGCAAGATTCACAAGAGGCACAATTAATGGTAGACCAACACGTATCACAAAAACACTGAAGAGTATATACAGCATAGACATTTGACTTTTGAGTGTTTCCTGCTGGGTATCTTTAAATCATGTCATCAATCAAGGAACTGTTACTGTGATTTTTGTTTTTTCTGCCCACTGCTAAGCAATCTGTTTGCCAAAGACTTCATGTTGTACCTGCTACTCAAAGAGAAATTCTTGTTTAAAGTGCCTAGCAGTAGAATATGTATTTTGGGCAAATCATTTTTACTCATTTATAGTTTCCTTTTAGGAAGTGAAGACCATGGTAATTTTTAAGTGATTTGCCCAGTGCCCTAGAGCCTGGTTACAGTGTAGTCACAATTAGAATCCTTATTTCCTTGACTTCCTTTGATAATCTTTCCATTACACTACACAGCCTATCTTAGCCATTAACTTCAGTTCCTTAGCTATTAGCACTGAGGAAAGAAATTCTTCACTGTACGGCTTGGTGCTTATTACTATAATAATGATCAAATCAATAATAGTTCTTGATATCATTAGTACTATCATTAGTACTGACCACTCACAATTAAAAAGTAGGGTTCATTGGGTAAATAGTGCTTATTTTAATTATGAAAATAATAATTTTGAAAAGAATTCAAGAACATGTGACGATACTTCATTTCTGTGCTGAGTCTTTCTTTTGACTCCTCTTACAAACTGCCTATTGTAAAAGTACACAGTGAATTTAGGACTTTTATCTAATGAGAGAGTTGTTATCTCCTGTCCATTGATTAAAATTTTTTCTGTCCACACATAGCATTCAGACTGCCTTTTTAAATTCAGACCTGTAGCATTTCTGGTTCAGTAGCAGACAGTCACCCAATCTTCCATATTAGAAAACATGTTTCTTAGAAGATTAGTACAACAAACATTTCAGAAATATATTTATGTATATATTTGAATCTGCTGAATTATAATCTAAAAGTAATACTTAAATCAGGTGCTGTGGCACATGCCGTAATCCCAGTGACATAGGAAGCTGAGACAGGAGGATTGCAAGCCTGAGGCCAGAAGCAACCTGCACAACATACCAAGGCTGTGCCTCAAAGAAAAAAAAAAAATAGAAGAAAAAGGGCTGATGCTGCAGCTCAGTGGTATCTCACTTGTCCAGCATACACAAGTTCCTGGGTTCAATCCCCAGCACTGAAAACAAACAAACAAACCAATAACAAAGAAACAATTTATAGCCTAGAATCACAGATTCAATGCATATGTATATCGTTTGAGAATTGCCTATTTTGTTTATAGTAGTGATGTTAATAATGGCAAGGTAAGATGGTGTAAACCACTGACATGTCTAGCATTGTTAATGGAATGATTTTTCAATAAGTGATGGTAAACACCAAGGGTACCAAAAAAAGTGTATATATTTGAGGTGTCATCTGCGTACTACTTTTTAAAGTTGAATTGGATTACAGTAGCAAAGTGTAGTATGACTTCTTGTAATTGCAGAAGTCACAGGTAACTTGTATTCATATTTTGTTATCAGTATATATTAAGTATTACAATTTTAATACAGTTAATGTGTATACAATTTTTGGCACTCTCTGTATATGAGATGGAATACTATTTGATGTTAAAATATCCATAAAACACTTACCTGTTAAAAAATCTGGAAAACAATATGTATAGTCTCATTAAGTTTAATTAAATTTATGTATATGTAAGGTGGCATGCAAAAGTGAAAATAGTTTTGATAAGGGCAGGTAAGTCATGGGTAATTCTGTTATGAAACCATATCATTATTTAATCCTGTTGGTATAATTTTCTTAGTTGTAAAGGACTTCATTCCATAGTATAATAACCAGTTAGTATCATTTATACATTACAGAAGAATGCTGTTTTATACTTTGGCAGCTGTCAGTCATTTTATCAAGCTGTGTAAGTTTACTTCTCCAAGCCTTAGTATCTTCAACTGTAAGAGGGGATGATGTGAGCTCTGTGCTCTCATTCATTTGGAGAAATAGAAAGTGGTTGTTTTTTCTATTTCTGCTCACCGACAACCTCATTCACACATAGGGCTCATGCAAAGGGGCTCATGCACAGGGCTCTAAATTACTTTTGGCTTCTTCTAAAAGTAAAAATACTCCAAATGAAGATTTCCCTTTATTGGGGGGTGGTATTCCAAGGAACATTCCATAACCTAATATGAATATTAAATATGCTTTGAATAGTGGCAAAATTATTAGAGTTCACATTTTCCAAAATCGCTCAGAAGGGAATATTTTATAAAGGTATAAACATTTGTCTACTATGCTGGGAATGACAAATAAAAGAGAAATGGGGTTGCATTCATCATCCAAAAAGACATATCAAGATCTGTCCTGAAATACAATACTGTCAGTGATAGAATAATATCCATATGCCTACAAGGAAGGCCAGTTAATATGACTATTATTCAAATTTACCTATCTACCACTAAGGCCACAAATTAAGTTGGGGAAGATTTTTATCAGCTTCTGAAATCTGAAATTGACTGAAGATGCAATCATGTACTGATAATTACTGGTGATTGGAAGGCAAAGGTTGGAAACAGAGAAGGGTCAGTAGCAGGAAATATGGTGCTGGTGACAAATGATGCTGGAGATCGCATGATAGAATTTTGTCAGACCAACAACTTTTCCACAGAAAATACAGTTTTCACCAACAGAAAAGGTGACCATACACATGGAATTCACCAGATGGAACATATAGGAAGTAAATTGACTAAATTTGTGGAAAGAGACAATAGAAAACCTCAATATCAGAAGTCAGAACAAGACCAGGTATTGACTGTAGATCAGATCATCAATTGCTCATATGTAGGTTCAAACTGAAACTGAAGAAAATTAGAACAAGTATATGAGAGCCAAGATATGACCTTGAGTATAACCCACCTGTGTTTAGCGATCATCTCAAGAACAGATCTGATGTATTATGTACCAATGACAGAAGACTAGATGAGTTGTGGCATGACATCAAAGACATCACTTATGAGGAAAGCAAAAGGTTATTAAAAAGAAAGGAAAAAAAGAAAATATCAAATTACATGTCAAAAGAGATTCTGATACTTGCCCTTGAACGTCGAGCAACTAAAGTGAAAGGAAGACTTGATAGTTAAGGAACTAAACAGAAGATTTCAAAAGGCAGCTCGAGAAGACAAAGTCAAATATTATTATGATATATGCAAAGAGCTGGAGATGGAAAACCAAAAGGGAAGAACACACTGTTTTTCTCAAGCTTAAAGAATTAAAGAAAAATTCAAACCTTGAGTAGCAATAGTTAAGGATTCTACAGGGAAAATGTTAAATAATGCAGGAAACATCAAAAGAAATTGGAAGGAATACAAAAAGCCATTATAATAAAACGAGTTGATGGATGATAAACCATTTCAAAAAGTCAGGAGCCAATGGTAGTAAAGGAAGAAGAGGAAATTGCCTTGGAAAATGCAAGGCTTCAGGAATTGATGGAATACAAATTGAGATGTTTCAACAAATAGATGCAGCACTAGAGGTGCTCACATTTATGCCAAGAGATTTGGAAAAGTGCTACTTGCCCAACCGACTGGAAGAGATCCATATTTGTGCCTATTCCCAAGAAAGGAGATCCAATCAAATGTGGAAATTATCAAACAATATCATTAATATCACACACAAGTAAAATTTTGCTAAAGATAATTCAAAAGCAACTGCAGCAGTATATTGACAGGCAACCGCTGGAAAGTCAAACCAGATTCAGAACAAGGCGTGGAACCAGGGACATCACTGCAGATGTCAGATGGATGCAGATGCCAAAAGCAGAGAATACAAAAAAGATACCTATCTTTATTTTATTGACTATGCATAGGCATTTGATTGTGTGGATTACAACAAATTATGAATAACACTGAGAAGAATAGGAATACCAGAACACTTAATTATACTCATGAGAAATCTGTACATGGAGCAGGAGTCAGTCATTCAAACAGAACAAGGAAATACTGCTTGGTTTAAAGTTACGAAAGGTACACGACAGAGCTATACTCTTTCACCATACCTTTATGCTGCACAAATAATCCAAGAAGCTGGACTTTATGGAGAAGAACATAGCATCATGATTCAAGGAAGACTCATTAACAACAAGCTTGCTGAAACTGGAGAGGATTTGAAGGAGTTATTGATGAAGATCAAGAACATAGCCTTCAGTATGGATTGCACCTCAACATCAAGAAAATGAAAAACCTTGCACCTGGGTCAGTAAGCAACTTCATGATAAGTGGAAAAAAGATTGAGGTTATCCAAGATTTTGTTTTACCTAGTTCTACAATCAACACCCGTGGACTCAGCAGTCAAGAAATCAAAAGGCACATTGCTTTGGGAAAAGCTGTGACAAAATACCTCTTTAAAGTGTTGAAAAGTAGATACCTCATTGAAGACAAAGGTTTGCCTGACTCATGCCATGGTATTTTCAGTAGCATCATATGGTTGTGAAACCTGGACATTGAATAAGGGAGACAGGGGAATTGATGCTTTTGAATTATGGTGCCAGAGACAAATATTCAATATAACATGGACTGCCAAAAGAACCAACAGATCCACCCTAAAATAAGTGCAACCAGAGTGTTCCTTGGAGGCAAGTATGGCTGGATTGTGTCTTATCTACTTTGGACATATTGTCAGGAGGGATCAATACCTGGAAAAGGACATCATGTTTGGGAGAGTGGCGAGTCAATAAAAAAAAAGGACAACCCTCAACTAGATGAATTGACACAGTGCCTACAACAATGGACTTAAACTTTAAAAAGATAGTGTGCCTGGCACAGCATCAGCAAGTGTTTTGTTCTGTGGTACACAGGGTGATGAGTTGGACCTGACTTGACAGCACCTAATAACAACAAAATCATCTATATGAACAAAATGGTTCTTTTAAAAAGTGATATTTAACAGTACTTGTCCATTTAGTCATACCTGGATACTGAATTGATTTACTCTTCAAGAAGTCATACAGCCTGGGTGAAAGACCCAACACAACAGCAGGGTGGAATCATGGAATAGCTACTGGGTAGTTCATTCTTCAGGACTGAGCCTGAGAAGTGGAATTCTATTTGAAGCTTTTGTATCTGTCACATTTGGAAAGGCAGAAGGATGTTGGGCCCCTGCTATCTTTTCTTCCCTTTTTCTTTCTGTCTGATACAGTCTTCTCACTTCAATTAAATGTGGGTTTTGACATCACCTGTTGTAGCACATTTAAGAACTAGCTTGTGTTGACAACCATTTTGTGATTACTTCACAAGGATGACACTTGGAGTAAGTACAACTTGCCAATTGCTCTCAGAAAGACAGATATCACACATTTGGATATAAAAAGAAAACTCCCAACTTCCTGTGTTATTAAAAATATTAGTTTTAATATTATACCCGTCAACATATAGGCTTGTTTTTTCAATGTTGCTCCATTACTTTTTTATTTAAGAATTTTTAGGAACTAAGTTTAATATGCAAATAAACAAGTATTTATGAAACCTTCTACATCTGTCCATAAGATAATGATAAAAGGACACAATGATAAAAGAACCCAATCTTCATTTCAAGAAATTTAAGTAATAGGTACAGGCATAGATAGGGCTGCATTTAGGTCAGTTGGTAGAGCACTGTTCTGCAGTCTCTGAGGTCCTGAGTTCGATTCCCAGCACCACAAAAATGGGAGAAGGGTGGCAATCCACTTCCAAGGCAGTTAGCCATTGAAAACCTTATGAGGGTCGCTATGAGTTGGACACTACTGACAGCACCTAACAACTACAACCACACAGGCATAGATGGGAAAGGGAGGTGAGCAGTAGGGCTAGTTACAAAAAAGAATAAGTATACAAATAACCATAAAAATAATGAAATACAGCAACATGGGAAAAGACAATGCACTATGGACTCTGAATGATGGATATCATTAACTTGTTTTGGGAGAAGGTTTCATGGAGGAAATAAACCTTGTAAAGTGTTCAAAAGTTGAGTCTGGATGCCTGACAGGGTATTTGATTTTGTTGTCTATGGAAGTCTGTTGATGGAGCATGGTATGAGATAAGGAAGTGGAAAGGTAAAAAGGTGAATCATTTTTCAAATACTATCCAGAGCATTAAATACTAAATGGAATGCAATGAAAGCTTTAACAAATAGCATATATAATCATTCAAATCCACTTATTATACTGTCTTAAAACTTATTAAAATCATACTCTCGAAAATCTCACAATGAATCTCAGACTGTCCTATGCAAGATCTGAAAGGTTGCTAGAACTATACTGTAGGCAGTGAGGGTAGAGCCAGGCTAAATGAGATGATATCATGATCCACTGTATCCTTGTGCTAAATTATCTTTATATTACATATTTGTTTTACCAGAGATTGAGTGAGCATATGCCAGCCACTATTCTGGAGGTTGGAATATGGTGAATTAGAGACTTAGTCTTTGCTCCCACAAAGCTTAGAATTCTGAGATATGGGTGAGGATGTCTGAGATAAACTTACATTGGCAGATTCCAATACAGTGTGATATATGCCTGACAGAAGATGTGAAGAATGCTATGTGACCACAGTGAGATATGCAACCCAGACTGGAAGGATCATGGGAAATGTTCTAAACAACTGCTATTCAAGTCTAAGCAAGTGGAAAATAGCCAGATGAACTGGAGAAAACTATTCCAGACACACCAATGAGTATGTGATCATGAGCCAGAGAGAAGGAAAAGTGTGAAGGTCAGGGGGAGGAAGGAAAAAGAGAACAAACATAGTGCTTCTTAGGAAATGAAGAAAGTTTAATGCAAGGTCAGTTAGGGGTCCTGGATATAGATAAGACTGAAGAAATAAGGGGAGAAAATAAAGTCAGATCAAACAGTGCTTTCTTCTTAAGACTTGTTAAAGAATTCACAAAACAGGAAATCTGATAAAGCATTTTGAGCTGGGATGTAATAGGATCAAATTTGGTTTTAAAACAGTTCACCATGGTCAGGATTAGTGAGCTCCTGACTCCCAAAGACAGCTTGAGCCTGGACAGCCTGGGCAGCACAGTGAGATTTCATCTCTTTAAAGAAAAGTTCATTATGGTTTTGTTTAGAAAGGATTGCAGAGAAGATGGGAAATGATAGCACCTGGAGACTGCTGTGGATCTTAGGGAAAATGTGAAAGTGGATTCCATAGGATTTAGAGATGGATTGGGTGTGGAGTGTGAAAGAGGGAAAGGTGCCACACATCCTATTAAATGTCTTTCTTGGCCACTGGGAAGAGGGTATCTGTTAGCTGTCTTACCTACAGGGCCATAAAGGACTGAAGACATGAACTACAAGGTTGATTGTTCTTGGACACTGCCAGGCCCATATCAGTTAGCATATGGGTTGTTTAATGTCAATGAGAATGGCAGGGGTATGGTTTGTTTTTATTCTTCCTTCTTGTGACAATCTCCAATTATATTTGTTCAGTACAGAAAATGAGCTGTCCTTGCCCGACTCAATTGAAATCCAAACATGTATCAAATGACTAGAGTTTTCAGTGAGGAGTGATAGGAGGAGTCATTACTTCTGACTGAAAATGTATAGGTGCAATATTTTTAACATATTAGATCTTGTTCTTTTTGAAATTAGGAAAACCTTTTCATGAAGCCACAAAATTCTTTCATTAGGAAGCCTGTTGGAGACTACTGACACATCTTACAGATAAAAAAATTGTGGGGGCTAACTTATTGGCTCAAGGTTAATTGCTTGATAGTTGATAATATTTTTCTTTCTAGAGTATTGGTGATGTCCTACAAAGTGAAAATTAGCACATATCATTCCAGGACTCACAAAGTTGTTTTATGTTGTCATCAAAATGCCCTGGTACTTTCTGTGGCAAAATGAAAGGGTTGTTCTGATAAATCATTTGAGATAAAATATGGTCTAGTTTCTGTTCTTGGTGATCATGCCTACTTCTAAATTCTTTTGTTAATGATTTATGCACATTTATCTAGCACATAATTATCTTGATTAATATCGAGAAGTATAGTATTTATAATCCCAGTGTTTAATAAAGTGCTACATGATTAGTCCTTTACAAATAATTAATCCTCTTGTATATAAAATTTCACAATTCATTTCAGATTAAGTGCCAACTAATATTTTCAAAATTTAATCATCTGTATATAATATATCCAGCAGAAATATGAGCATTGTGGCTCTGATACTACAAATCAATGAGAAATTAAGCCACATTTTTGCATTCTGGTAGCAATTACATTTTTCTGGTCTTTGGACTTTGCATTTGGATGCTAAGATGTATATCATTTAATCACAGAAAATATTTATATAAATGAAGTTAGTAAAAATTACAAAAATAACTTTTAAGTATGCTATTCAGCAAATACTTATTGATGTGGTCCTCTTTTGGCCTAAGTGTGAAAATCATGTCTGGGCTTAGTCAATCAAAATAAGAGTTACCTTTCCACTCCCCACCACAGGAAACAAACATTAAATGAGTTTTATTTTGCTTGTACCTTTATGACTTTTAATGAGATGAGATTTATCAGAGTATTTTTTCTGATAATGGACCAGATCTGCTATAGTCCTGAACAGGTGAAACCAAACTATCATTTCTTTTATTGACCTAAAAGTTATTGTTAAGCTTTTGTAATGTTACTTAGGATAGACCCATGGTTCAATATATTAAATGATTAATACTAAAATGACACAGATGTTAGAGTTATCTGATTTGGATTTTGAAGCAGTCATCAGAAAGGTGCTTGAATAATCAAAAATATTCTTGAAACAAATGAAAAAATATTCTCAGCAAATAAATAGAAGACAGTAAAGAAAACCAAATGATAAATTTTAAGTTAAAAAATATAATGGCAAAATTAGTGAATGTAAGGACATTAGAAATCACCCAATCTGAAAACATAAAAAAAGTTGAAAAAATAAAAACAGAGTCTTAGGGGTACATAGGTCTACAACAAATGACCTATCACTGGATTCCTGGGATCCAAGAAAGAAAGAATAAAGAAGGATAGGTTGAGAATATATTTGAAGAATATATTTCCTGATAATAAATGTTCCTAAATTTGGAAAAAGATATATAAACCTATACATTCAAGAAACTGAGCAAACCTCGACCAGTATAAACACAGACACCTCTGCCAAGATACATGATAGTACAACTTTTGAAAATTAAGGACAAAGAAAGACTCATGATAGTAGTTAGAGAGAGGTGCATCTTTGGCATTAAGGGAATAGATTGGTTACTATACAATTACAAAAAGCAGAAACGTAAGTGTTGGCAAGGATCTTAAATTCTTCACTTTGTTGATTTCAACTTTTAGTCTTCTGCCTTTTTAACTGAACTCATCTGTGCTAACACACACAGAGCATTTGTTAGACATTTACAAATTGTGCCAGGCACCTGAGGGATATTTGTCAATCCCATTTCTGCTGTAACTGCTACACAGCAGGTATTATCCCTCAAAGCAATCCAACGAATTCTACAGTTGAAAAGAGCTTGCAGAAACAATCCCCCAAAACCAAAAACCACCAAAGTACAAAACCAGAATGAGTTTCAGCTCTATTAATCTCTGAAATTAATCTAAAAATGGACATTTTTCTAGGGAAAAAGAAAATTGTTTTCATCAGATTTTCAAAGGTGTTGGTGTCCTCAAGAAAGTTTAAGAGTCATTGGAAGAGCTTTTCTTTTCAGGCAAAATCATATAATTTAACTTAGTTGAGAAAGGCAGTTATTTTAGGAAGACGTGTTCTCTATCATATCCATTAGAAATTCTTGCATGCCACTTCAGGACAGTTCTCTGCTTCTGATGGGTAAATAGCAGTTTTCTAATTCCTCCTGGGTGCTTCTGGGATCACACATTTAAGAAAGAATGTTTGCCTGTAGTCTTATTTTAAACATTTTAAAAATAGTACCTGGAGGTGACTAAATGACTGTGATTTTAAATGTGCTGTAGGTTTGATTTTTTTTTTTTCCAATTCAGCGGAAAAGTTTAGACTTTCAGGGAGAAAACAATAGCCTCTCTAAATCACTATCACTGTCCTACAACCTCTATCATTCTTTTTTCCTTCCTTCCTTCTTCCAAAACAAAACAACACAAAAACATGCACAACCAAATTCTATGAATTATACAATGTGTAACTGGCAATTTATCTGAATATTGTTAATACTTTCTCTGATGAAAAAATCAAATCAGCTATGGCAAAATGAAATTCATGCAGTTTCTGTGTGTTCATAATGTAGGCACCTCTCATAACTTCTACCCTTTACCAAATCTCTCATGTAAGCCGTATCAGCTCAGTTGGAGAAATTCATCGTAACCAGGATTTTATTTGCTATTGCCAGTTTTCTGATGGAAACTGAGGTTTGTAATGTTACGTGGAGAGCTAGAGATTAGATAATGCATTTTGGGGAAAAACTTGACCATATACTTCCTGTAAAACCATAAATTAGTTGATTAGCTCAGGCTGTTTTATATTGGCTGAATCTTCAGAATCAAAAGAATCACCAAGCACCGTTGTTAAACAGAGTTACAGGCTCCATTCTCTATTGCTATAAAACCAGGAGAGGGACCTGGGAATGTATGTTTTATCAAGGTTTTAGAATGACTTGAATTCAAACAAGTTAGAGCAGTCTTCCTGACTTTATAATGGCACACAAATTATACAAGGCTCTTGAAACAAATACACATTCTGATCTAATTATTTGCCAGGGCCTCAGAGTATGCATTTCTAAAAAACACCCAGGTAATGTTGCTAGTTTGAAGGTCTTTTAAGTGGCTAGTGTAAGGTTTGTCTCATTTGGCTGATATGCAAATCAGTATAGGGTCATTACCTTTTCCTTCAGTGTCTGTGGATTTTGTACCAGAGGCCTCTACTATTTTGCTGCTGCCCATTTCTCAATGATTTTGTCTCTTTATCCTAGTTATCAGTTAAGACAAACTGCCCTTCTCCATTGAAACCACAGAAAAGTCCACACATAGATAAAAACTGCCCAAAATAAATAGAAATGGATACCACACATTACTTACAACATAATGGGTATATATTTAATGTAGAGCTTCTCACCATGGAGGTGTTACCCAATTAATATAAAGGTTTTTTTTAGCATTAAATCTCTTCTCCATTTCAATGACAATATAAAGGTTTTTTTGTTTTTTTTGTTTTTTTTTTTTTTGCTTTTTACATTAAACTTTTCTCCATTTCAGTATTAGATACACCGAATACATTTTTCCCTAAACTTTTTTTTTTCCGAGAGAACGAAGTTTCCATTTTTGGCTATTTGATATCTAAGTATAATATTAACTTGGGAGACAAAACAAAATCTAATAAAAATATGGGAAAAAAAGGCTCCTCAAAGATTCAGGAAACAGTAATTATAACCAAACAGTGGTGATTTGCTAAATTCTGGGCGAATTCTTCGAGAATGCTGAAACTGTGAAATATTATTTATGCAAACTTAAAGTCATCTTACTTCTTTGACCTGCTTTCTAAGTAAATACAAATTATAGATTTTGATTTTCAGTGCATTATTTGTGGCAAAGCAAACTTTTTTTTAAACCATTTAACAAATATTTACTTGTTCTTATTTTATGGGATACAACTAAGAATGTGAAACCATTCTATTTACTGTTTGCTGGGAATTTCAGAGATCAAAGCTCAGGTTTAGCCTCAATAGCACAATGGTTTTCAGAAAGTCAGGATGAAGTTTGATTCAGAAGAGTCTTTCAAATTCACATCTGTCCATTTCTCTTTCGTGCATACACCCCCAAGCAAGCACAAATGCCTGTAATGCTGAGAACCACGCCTAACAAGAGAGCAATTGCATCTCCGGCTTCTACTGCTTCAACAGGTAGAACCAAAAGCAGTGAAATGAAGAAGAAGAGCAATTGTGTTGAAACTGAGGTCATGATGATGTTGGGATCTTGAAGGCTGAAGATTTCTAGAAATTAAACATGGAAACAAAAAGGAGCCATTAAAAATTCCTACCTTTTCAAATAACAATATGAATACAAAACAAATAACAGCCCAATTGATGTTTTACATTAGAATTTATGAATCATTTCAGATGCATCTCCTCATTTTAGACAAGAAAAAATTAAAGGAAAAGTACTTATGGTCACCTGAGGCTGATCTTATACAATACCCTAGCCCAAGCAATTCTTTCACATTAATGCCAACATCATGTAAACCAACCAAACAGAAACAGAGCAGCATTATATAATTAAGAACAAACAGAAAAATGCACAAGACGTTTGGAAATTTAAAATACCCCAGTGAGTAAAAATTACATTTTCCTAGGTATATCTCACCTAGAAAATGCAGACAAATGTGGCCAAAGTCGCACAACATCAAACTCTGTGAAGCTGTGAGGAATTCATATGACTTACCAAAAAAAAGTGGTATATAATAAAGTCTATCTGACTTGAAATATTTCTTTTCTGGAGCTCCGGGTGCTGACGCTAAGAGGTTATACGTGACACCGCCTATTAGGGTAGGAAGAAAGATTTTTAAATTAATTATTATTATTTTAAAGAGGAAGCTAGAGTCCCTGAAAAGAGGATGTGCGGAAGGGAGAAGAATGGGTAATGAATACAGAAAACTATTCGTCCAAGGAGGAACTAGATTTAAAGTTTGTTCTCCCATAAAGAAAAGGCTAAAATAAACCTAGACAAAAGCAAGATCATTCCAAGAGTTAATACAAAGTCTCGAAAAAGAATCTCTCCTTTGGCCCGGGAAGATGCAAATTCGTCGCGTTTTACAAATATACGCGGGCAATCTGAGTATCTTCTGGAGCTAAATCAGTAAATTACCTTCCTGGAAGCAGCCATTACAGGAATGGCGAGGAGGGCGGAGTTTCTAGACTACATTTCCCACAATCCCGGCTGCCAACGACTCCCGTGATGCACCCGCGCGTTTCCCTGTAACTGGCTGAGGGCTGGACGGTCACGTTGTTGGGAGGCAAGAGGATCCAGCTCCGTGGTGTGGGAGTTTTCTCACAGGGTGCTACGTTTCACTGGTAATTGAAAAGTTGATCCTGTTTCTCCAAAAGGAAAAAAAAGGCTTAGTGTATTTATCCTAAAAGTAAAGAAACGACAGCAAGTGTTATTTTTCTTCAGGGTTTCTGGACGCTTAAGTAACTGTCTTGTTAGGATGAAATGAAGGCAGAAGAGCAGGAAGAGGGAAATAAAGTAGAGCCATCTGTTTCAGATGCTTTTAAACTAGGGGCTTCTAACTTTTCTGAAACAGAATTTCGTGTCACCACATTCCAAAGGTCCCAAATGACATTTGTTAGCTTTTTTATCCAATGGGGATTATTGTTATTGTTGTTAGGTGCCGTCCAGTCAGCGTCCGACTCATAGCGACCCCACATACAACAGACGAAACACTATTGTTAGTGCTTCTCTGCTATTCATAGGGTCTTCTTTCTTCCTTTCTTTTCTTTTTTTTTTCCCTGCGGTACAGAGAGTTGAAACCAGGGCCTCACGCTTGCATGCTTTGCAGTGCTGGACCACTGAGCTGCACCCTCAGCCTTTTTTTTTTTTTTTTTTTTTTTGAGACACGGTCTCACTAAATTACGCAGACTGCCTCTGCCTCTAGTCTGGAATTTGCGATCCTCCCTCCTCCGCTTCCCAAACCGCTGGGATTACAGGCATGTGCCACCGCTCCCGATTTATTCGTAGGGTTATCAAAGGCGGATTGATATTTGGTAGTGGCTTGCCAGGGTCCTTCTCCCAAATCTACAGCACCTGGTGTTTCCAGGCGGTCTCCCATTCAAGTACTAACCAGGTCGGACCCTGCTTAGCTTCCGAGATCTGACAGGACTGGATACCACACTGGTATGGCTGCAGGCTAATGGGAAATATAAGGACGTTTAATAAGACATACCGGAAAATATTGGAATCATTTGTGGTGCAAAACAAAGTTTAGGAAATATGGTTTAAACCCTGTAAACAGAAGATCTTTTAAGATTTAGATTATAGAGTGCTGAGTTTTCTTGTTTCAAGAGTGCACTTCTATGATTCTTTCCTAGTCATATTTTGTGAGACCCTTCCACTCCAAAATATCCACATGTTTATAATGTCACATTAATATTTTAAAAGCATAAAATGAACAATTTATTTTCCTGTGTAAGACAACTCATTCTGAAAGGTCTCTTGAAGTCTAATATCTGTCAAGTACTTACTGAATGTCTGTAATCATCTGGTCTTCTAAACTCTTGTATTTACTGTCTTGACAGTTTATCTGGCACCCTTCCATTGTAGATTATTGGTGATGCAGAGTAAGAAGTGAAGTCACCTGCTTAGCCTGAAAGTCCTGCAGATACCACAAGTACATTTAATTCTGTTTCTATAATTAGTCTGTGTTCTATTATTACTGGATCCTTTTTCTTATACATTTCCAGTCTCTTTAGACTGACAGCAATTATTTATATTGCTAGCTCCTACCATTACCTACCATGGGGCTGGGATTTAGCTCAGTTGGAGAGCGCTGCACTCCAGTTTCTGAGGTCCATAATTCAATTCCCAGCACTGCAAAAATGGGAGAAGGACCTGGCAGTCTCCTCCCAAGGCCATTCCGAAATAGTCAGCCATTGAAAACCTTATGAGGGTCGCTATGAGTCGCATACCGACTGGACGGCACCCAACAACAACAACCATTACCTACCAGGTCTTCAGTAACATTGGCTAGTAATAATAATTTGATTGGATAAATATGCCAAGAAGATTTTATAAGAAACTAAGAGGTGGCAAATAAACTAAACCAAGGTGTGTAGCAAATTGAGGATAACTGCACAATAACGTCAACATTGCTTCTCTAAACATGATTATTTTAACAAGCTCTTGCTAACTGTATTTGTCTTCCTATACACTTAGTTTTGTACCTCTATAATCAACTTTTTTGACTAGAAACTTTTTATGAAAAGAATATAAGAAAATATTCTAAAATATTGTCTTATATTCTAATGTGAACATTTGGGAGATTTTATTTTTTCCCACTATTTTTAGTTAGCTAAAGTCTACAGACTAAAGTTATTATTTTCACAGGCTGGCTTCTGGGTTTGTCAACATTGAAGATAATGGTTTGATTTTAAGTTTGAAGAATCTGTGGATGATAAGATGCCTTCAAAAATTATTGTAGCTAGAGATCAATTAATGATTTGGCCCATCTATAAAAGAGTGGGGCTGGGATATAGCTCAGTTGGTAGAGCACTGTGCTGCAGTCTCTGATGTCCTGAGTTCAATTCCCAGCACTGCAAAAATGGGAGAAGGACCTGGCAATCCACTCCCAAGGCAATCCTGAAACAGCCATTGAAAACCCTAGGAGGGTCGCTATGAGTCGGATACCAACTCGAGGGCACCTAACAACAACAACAACATAAAAGAGTAGCAGAAGTTTATTCTGAGATATTTTGGGTTCAAATATTTTTAAGGTAAAATTCTTAAATTTTTCTAAGCAGTATCTGTTCCAGTCAGGGAATTTATTAAAGGTAGTGCTACATATGCTTTTGTGTGCCTCATTACAGTCCTAATTTTCTTTACTTTTCTTTTTTTGGTACTGGGAGTTGAACCTAGGGCCTTGCATCTGCATGCTCTGCAAGTGCTGGAGCACTGAGCTGCACCCCCAGCCCTTTTTTTTTTTTTTTTTTTTACTTTTTGAGACAGGGTCTCGCTAACCTGGTAACTTTGCTCAAAACCCTCAAATTACATCAGGTTAGGCAGAAGCCCAAACTCATTAACAAGACTTACAAATCCCTGCACATTCTGGCCTCTGCCTGCCTTCTGATGCCATCCCACCACTCACCCACTCTTTCCATTCCAACTACATTTAACTTTCTGCTGTAAACATGCTTACTTTATTTTTCCTTATTCATTTTGCCCTTATGTTTTCTCTGGTAGTAATACTTACGTCATAGATTTGGCATGTTTTTGTTGTTGTTGTTTGTTTTTTGTTTGTTTGTTTGTTTTTGTTTGTCTTAATATCATTCAGGACTCTGTTCAAACCTCACTTTCTTCTCTGATCATCTAACTAAATTAAAAAATAAAAACCTCTCTCATTACCTTCTGTTTACTTTCCTGTCTTATTCTTTCTATACAGTGCCTATCACTAACTGAAATTAAATTATGTATGTATTTGTTTATGTTTGTATGTAAACAAACACACTAAAGTGAAAATTCCATGAGATGCAAGGAGTGTTCGTATCTTGTTCATTGCTGCGTTCACAGCTACTACCAGTGCTTAGCACTTAGTAGGTATTTTGTGAATGAATGCATAAGGTTAGTATGAGAATTTGGTTAATATTTAGTCATTATTCTACTGTACATAGTAGTTACTACCTTATAACTAGGAAGTCTGTTTTGGACTAAGCTATGTAGGGGCTAGGATTTAGCTCAGTTGGTCGAGCACTGCGCTGCAGTCTCTGAGGTCCTGGGTTCGATTCCCAGCACCACAAAAATGGGAGAAGGACATGGCAATCCCCTCCCTAGGCAATCCTGAAAAACAACCATTGAAAACTGTCTGAGGGTCGCTCTGACTATGAGTCGG
Organism: Pedetes capensis; assembly: GCA_007922755.1. Taxonomy (NCBI): domain Eukaryota; kingdom Metazoa; phylum Chordata; class Mammalia; order Rodentia; family Pedetidae; genus Pedetes; species Pedetes capensis. The sequence goes on from VMDO01008994.1 coordinate 22,240, forward strand.
ACTCGACTCAACGGCACCTAGCAACAACAACATGAAGATATTTAGACTAAAGTTATTTTGAATCTTCATTCAAAATTTGTGTCTCACATATCTTTTATGTAGCATTATTAATAACAAGACTTTGTATCTGTGTAAACATAAGGTATAGTAGTATTTAAAATAGAAATGTACTTTGTTCAGGAACCTGAACATAATGCTCCCTACTTACTTCCTCTACCCACTTGGGGCACCAGGATCATGACAATAATATTGAGTGAGAACATCTGGATTACTACATTAAACATTTAGCATGGTAGAATCCAAAATGTAGCTTTTAAAGTTAACTCCATTTTTTCGGTAAAATACAGATCACTGGTAGCCATTGATACTCCGATACTCTGATACTCAGAAACAAGGAACACTACTTTAGTCATTTAGCAAAAGAGAGAAAATTTCTAATCAGCTGTTTCCAGGAAACAATTTCAAAGAAGAAAGAAGTGGATTTTTCTCATTTTATAAGCAGTAGGAGCTAGTTATTGATAGACCCTGAAGGAAGGCACCTCTGGGATCCATCAGAAAAGGCAGGATATCTGACATCAGGATTTTACAGTGACTAGTGGGTATCAGGTGCTGGAGTTTAGCTCAGTTGGTAGACCACTGCTCTGCACTCTCTGAAGACCTGGGTTTGATACTGAGCACTGAAAAAATGGGAGGAGGACATGACAATCCACTCCCAGAGCAATCCTGAAATGATCAGCCATTGGAAACCCTATGAGGGTTGCTATGAGTTGGACCCAACTCAAGGGCACCTGACCTGACCTGACCTGAGTAGGTATCAGAAAATTCATAAAACCTGCCCTCCTCATTAACAGTTAAGCTAAGTGAAATGAGTTGAAACAGTCTATTGGAGTTTGATAATGAAAATAGACCAACCCGTAGCTTGTCAGTATTTCCCATCAATAATAGGATATTTGTCACTGAGAATGTTATGCTGGCTAACTATTCATTAGGGTAATGGGATGGGATGAGCATTTTGTAGAGCTTTTCTGTTACTAGAACAATAAATAAACAAACCCAAAACAAAATAAAACAAAACAAAAAACCCAGTCCCTGCTGAGAGTAAATACCTTTTGTGCTAGTATTTTAGGGAAGTGTATGGGAGAGCTAAAAAAGGTCTTTTCTTCCCCCTCATGGTTCCAGGAACTATCTAGAGGCCATAGAGGATGTGGTCCTGATTCATAACAATGAAACTTATTTATATGGGAATCACTTGTACACATAAACCTGTATTGTTTAAGAATGCCTACATTGGAACAAACTTAGAATTTTGAAAAGCTGAGAGATTATCTCTTTACATAGTATTTTATCCATGATAATGGTCTGATTATAAACATAGACTTTGAGGACTATCAGTGTCTGTCTCAAATCCACCTTGGCCATTTAACCCTGTGAGTTTTTACAAATTATCTAACTTCTCATTTATTGTATATTTTATTTTTCATTGGCACATATTTTTACATATTTGTGGGATACATTATGGTAATTAGATACATATATACAGTGTGTACTGATCAAATTAGGGTAATTAGCATTTCCATCTCTGAACATTTATCTTTTTTATGTGTTGGAAACCTTCATATTCTTCTCAAGTTATTTTGAAATATATAATAATTGTCATAGGCTGTAGTTACTCTACTGTGATATTGAACATTAGAACTAATTCCTTCTGTCTGTTTGTTTTCTATCCTCTTTGTCTCCCTTCACACTCCCATTGATAGCTTTTGGTAACCATTATTCTACTCTCTACCTCTTTAGCTTCTACACGAGTGAAAACATGCAGTATATGCCTTGCTTATTTCATTTAATATGATGTCTCCTGGACTTGGGTTTAGCTCAGTTGGTAGAATGCTGCTCCAGACTCTGAGGACCAGGGTTTGATTGGTAGCACCACAAAAATGAGAGAAGGATGTGGCAGTCCACTCCCAAGGGTCACTATGAGCCGGACCTGATTCAACGGCAACTAAAAATGACAACACTAATGTCTTCCAGTTCATCTATGTTGCCACAAATGACAAGACTGCCTTTTTTTGTTAGGGATGGATATTTCATTATGTACATATACTATATTTTCTTTATACATTTATCTGTTGATACCTTAGTTAATCATATCGTGGGTGTTGTGAATAGTGCTGCAACAAACATGGGAGTGCAGATATATCCCTGATATGATGATTGCATTTCTTTTGGTTATCTACCTAGAAGTGGAATTGCTGGATTAAATAGTAGTTTGGTTTTGAGTTATTTTGAGAAATTTCCATACTATTTTCCATGATGCCTGTACTAATTTACATTCTCATTGACAAGGTGTAAGAGTTCCTATTCTCTGTATCTTCACTAGCATTTTTATTTTATTTTATTTTCAGTACTAGGAGATTGAACTGAGTGGTAGGGATTGATAGGAGTTAGTAAATTTCAGGCAGGTTTAGGGACATGGGGCCTGGTAACAGGGAACTACTGAGGCAAGGCAGTTACCAAGCAACCAATTAGGTCAACTAAGTTTGAATAAAACCACATAAGTTTCATTGTCCTGAGTCCCATTTTTCAAAGGAAACAGGTAATGACTTGGTCAACAGTCACCAGGTCAAATCTCATTCTTCTAAGAAAAACAAGTCCCATGACCCGGCCAGGAGTCAGCTAGCTACTTGGTCTCTAGGTAGAAACAATAGGAGCCCTTTAACTCTCTTGGGGCAACATACAGGTACCCCCTACCTGAAGACCAATCTACTGAAGGTAGCTCAAAAAGTCCAGTCCAAAAAAGGGGCCATAAACCCCCCTATACAACAGCTTTACCTCGGCTACCCAGAAGGAACCCCCTACCTTCATATGAAAGCTTTCTATCCTCTCAGTAAAATCTTCCTTGTTTTCCCTTATATTGGCCATCTATGTGTTTATTCCAAGGACCCGATGACCGCCACCTGAGGAGAAACTCTGGTCTCACCAGGGCCTTGCATGTGCCAGGCAAATGCTTCACCTCTGAGCTGCATCACCAGCCTCTTATTTACTTATTCATTTATTTATTTGTATTTTGAGATATGGTTTTGCTGAATTATACAGGCTGCCTGTGGTTTTAAACTTGTAGTACCTCCTGCCTCAGCTTTCTGAGTCATTGGGATTACAGGTGTGTGCTATGCAACCAGTCTAATTTCTTTCTTCTTGATATAATCATTCTAACTAGAGTGAGCTGAAATTGTCTTTTTGATGCTTGAATTTTCTCATCATTAGAGAGGAAATAATCAGTCTTCATAGGAGTGCCAATGTTGATTAAATGAAGTGACATGTAAATGCCTTAGTATGTTGTTGTTAGGTGCCGTCCAGTTGGTATCCGACTCACAGTGACCATCTGTACAACAGGGGAAACACTATTGTCAGTGCTTCTCTGCTGTTCATAGGGTTTTCAATGGCAGATTGATTTTTGGGAGGGGGTTGCCAGGTCCTTCTCCCAAGCCTGCAGCACCTGGTGTTCCCAGGCGGTCTCCCATCCAGGTACTAACCAGGCCTGACACTGCTTAGCTTCCGAGATCTGACGGGATCGGATTCCATAGGGCTACGGCTGCAGGCGTTGCCTTAGTATTGTGGTTGTTGTTGTTGTTAGGTGTGTTGAGTTGGTATCCAACTCATAGCGACCCTCATAGGGTTTTCAATGGCTGACTGTTTCGGGATTGCCTTGGGAGTGGATAGCCAGGTCCTTCTCCCAATGCCTTAGTATAGTCAGTATAAATACTGATATTTTTAGCACCAGACTAGAACTTTCAGAGACATGGGAGTAGCTGATCAAGTAATTATTAAGTACTACACAAGGAAATTTAAAGTCAGGATTAGCTTAGGAGGATGAATAAATATTTACTGTGGAAAAAATATTTTCTTAATATAAATGGTTTCATGCTACATGAAGTGCATTAGTCAGCTTTTAGTCCTTATGAAATATCTGCGTCAGCTAACTTTATAATGACAAAAGGTTTACTTTGCTTGTAGGTTTGGAGTTTCAAAGACATAGAGCTGACATCTGTTTAGTTCTGGAGAGGGTCCTCTCTCTTGGGTGTGTCACATCATAGTGAAGGAGGCATGTTTGGAAGAATTTACATCACCAAAAGGGAAGTCAGACAAAGGGGGGGGGAGAGGGGGAAAGAGAGACAGACAGAGAGGGGGAGAGAGAGAGAGAGGAACTGGGATCCCACATTGCTAGTGAGTGACAGAGTTAGGATATGAATCCAGGAAATCTGAAAAAATCTATACATATTTTTAATCATTGTCCATATGCTATTATCTGGTAAATGTACACAGGATAAAACATAATTTTAATTTTCTTTGAAATGAGATGTTCCGTGGTTGCTTAGGAAGACTACTTAGAGTGACTCATTGAGAGGTTGTATGTGCTTACAGGCTCTAGTGTAGTGAATGAGTTAATGCCAGTATTTGCCTAATTTTTCAATTTATTTTGAGTGAAATTTAATAAATATGTACAAAAGTGTGTTTTCTAATTAATTTTTCTTTAGTGGTACTTAGGCGTTGAACCCAGGGCCTCACACATACTTTGCAAGTGCTCTACCATTAACCTATACCCCTAGCCTGTTTTCTATATTTTATCTGAGACAGGGCCTTGCTATGTTACGCAGGCTATCTCTGTCCTGGAGCCTACCATCTTCCTGCCTCTACTTCCTCAGTTGCTGGGATTACAAGTATGCACCACCGAACTTGGCTAAAGTGTTTTTTATTAAATTAACATTTGTCTAACCTAGGCACAGATGCATACTTACATATCAAAAAACGGATTGTGATGTGTTAACAAATTTCAACTATCATGAAATCCTTGTAGTCTTTATAATATACAAAATTCAAAAAGAAAATCACAGGAACCCTTTGAAAATCTTTCTGGAGGTCAAGAGCTTAAACTAGTCATACAAAAATATAGGGAGATTATTAATTTAATATGTGTAGTTCACAAGGAAGTATTAATTCTTGTGTATAGACCAGGTGCTCATTATGATTAAGAGTTGGTAACTATGGAAACAGACAGCATGAAATTTATAAAATTAAAAACACACCAGATAGAAAATGCAAATAGCGTGAGAGAGTGAATCATGCCTCAAATGGTCTTAGCTTGAGTTCCCTTAAATCCAAAGACTTATAAATGCCTCTCTGGACCTTTTCCTAATAAAATTACTTATTTTTGAAACACTGAATTTTCACTTTTGATCTCTTACCTTATTCATTTGATAATGCCTTTTATCTAGAGTTGATTTTGACACATTGGAATGTATATAGGGTGTATATAGGGATAGAGATTTTATAGGTAAGCAATATCTGGGAAGTAGTAACTTTTAAATTGATCCTATAAACTTGATTATTAGTACCTTTTATATAGACATTTACAGTGAATTACCAGGTGACATATTGTGATTGTTCACTTTTCCATTCTAAATTTATTTCTTTTGCTAAGTCATATAGATGATTTAGGTAGAGAACTTTATGATAGAAACATCACTTTCTGTGTCATGGAATGATTTATTTATCAATGAATTGGTGAGCTGGAGAGTAACAAAGTTTATTTACTTTTGCCTATAATATTTGATTGTTTATAAATCTATTCCCTGAACTATTAGGACAGCAAACTACTTGTTTGTAGATCTCATAAAAGTAGTGCTGTTTGAATTTAAAATGTCCACAAGTAATAACAATTATGACAAAAATATTTCACTCTCTGGAAATATAGTTTTACTCATGGAGATTGTCAAATTCTCCATTTAAAGTGAAACTCTTTATTTTAAAGTGGAACGGGTGATATAAAAAAAAAGGATTGTAATGGGCTCAAGTGAGTACAAAAGTCTTAAATCATATGCAGTCATAAATTTCATATGATTGTTGTAACAAACTTCTGTTAAGGATTAGGAAAAAACATTAAATGCAATTCAGTAGAGGTTATCAGAGAAGAGTTATGTTTTCCGAATAGTTACTTTTATTGTGATAATATTAACCAAGGATTAAATTTATAAGGCCTTGGACATATCTTCCCTAAACATTTCTTCTTTCTAGTTTGGAAGGAGCTGGATAACCTGGAGTGCTGGTATTCTAAATTGCTGGCTGAGGGCCCATTGACATGCTTTGGAACTAAGACCAGCAAGTAGCAAGATAGTTATCCAGTTTTGATAATTGAGCAGCTCTAACAGATGTTCTTGTCACACAGCTATAACTAAACAAAGTGGGGCTTGGGCCCAAGGTCTTACCTGTTATTGTTAGGTCACATTGATTTCTCATACAGTTTCTATTATTATAATATCCATGTAGTAGCATTTAATAAATACTTATTGAATAAGGTAAAAACTAAAACTTTAAGGTTTTATTCAACACAAACCTCAGTTTGAGTCAACATGTGCGATGTAGCCACCAAAACAGTGAATGTGATCTTGGGTTGCAGGAATAGATGTGTAATGTCTAGAATAAGGAAGGGAAATTTTACTTTGCTCTTTCCAATTTAGGCCATGCTCAGCAGTATGGTAGTCTTTTATGGGTTCTCCATTTTAAGAGAAACATTTGAAAACTAGATATTAACCAGTACTGTGATGAGACTATACTCCTTAGTGGAAGACATAGTTGAAAGACTATAGTATAGAAATGAGAAGACCCAATGAGACTGTTATTTTCTGTAATTCATCCACACAGGAGAGACCCTAATGGAAAGGAATTGGACTTGTTCTAGATTTCTTTTCCCCACGGATGAAAATTATAGGTATATTTTAGATCAATATAAGGAAAACAATTGCAACTATTCTAAGAATGAACTGGCTGCTTCAGTGAGCAGTCAACTCCTGATCAGTCAGAAGGTTGGCTTAATGAACATGTAGCTAGGATGTTGTGGGAAGGGTTTGGAGTTCAAAATGATGTTTGAGTTAGATATCCTTGAAGTTTCCTTTTGAACTTGACATTATCTGATTCTCTTATCTCCTCCTTCCACCCATCGCCAAATCCTAAGCTAGTTGTCTGGTACTCAATACAAAGACTTGATTCAAGGTTCTCTGAGGTACTTCTGTTTATCTTTCTAAAGGCTTTATTCTTGGCATTTCAGAATTTCTTTATTCTTTATTTCAAACAAGGAAGAGAAATTGACTTTCTATTTTTGAAAAGGATTGGAATTTATTTCAGTTAGTAGAGTGCTGCTCTGTGCTCTCTGAGGTCCTGAGTTCAATCCCCAGCACCGCAAAAATGGGAGAATGCTGTAGCAATCCACTCCTGAAGCAATTCTGAAACAGTCAGCCATTGAAAATCCTATGAGGGTCGCTATGAGTCAAACACAACAGCACCTAAGAAAAACATTTTTGAAAAGAAAACTTTGTTAATATTTATATGTATATAAACATACATGACATTAATATTATTCATATTTTACCATCAGCCTATGTAACTAATATTATTTCATAAACTATCATGTAGGCTAAAGGGAATAGATGAAATAATGGGTTCTGTGTATTTTGTTTAGACCAGCAAGGTTTATAATCTGATGACCAAGACATAGGCTTGATTGAGCTTTTACATGCAATTTATCCTAAAAATGGATTTCTTATGGAACACCTGCAAAATGCTTTCTTCCATGAGTTAGAATTATTTTAACAGACTTATGAATATCAAGTCATTTTACCATACATTTCTGGATATTTAAATCTTAGACCAAGGTAGATTTTCATATTTCTCCTTATTCTAAATTTCAAACTCGGCTTCTCTAGGAGGAAATGAGCTGTTTTGATTTAATTTCTGAATGAGTACATCCCTTAATCATTGGACATCAAAGTATGACTTTGGAACATATGGGTATCAAAATATATTTTTCCTTTTGTAAAGGAAACACAACTAGCAGTAAAGAGAAAAGAATATAATGACTACAAATTTCAGTACAGAGGACAGAATACACTTAGGAAACTAAGGAGACATGGTATGATGGCTTTTCTATGACTGGGAGTTTGTCTCAAGCTGATTTAAAATGGCAACCTTAGATCCAGCTAGAATTCAAGATTTACCTCCTTTGAAAGCTAACTTGTGACTCAGCACTAGAGCCTCAGCCCTCAGGAAACATTTAAAAATGGGTCCTGCCTCATTTGCCCTTAGCTCTTTCCAACAAGAGTGAAGCCATGCCATTCAGTTATAGAAAACCACTGTCAAGTTAGTGACTTAGCCGTACTTTATCTGTATGTTTCACTTTTCAAAAGAAACAAAATTGATTTGGGGGGAAAACCTCCTTTTTTCCTGCATCTCAACTTCTACCTATATATAAAAGTTATATTTTCTTACATTATCATTTTTTTTTTGCTATTGTGCCAGGATTTGTTTAGGAGTTTTTCTTTTCTTTTCTTTTCTTTTTGTTTGTATTTTCTTTGCATGCTCTAGAAAAGAAGCTTAGGTTTGCATCAACTAAGGCAAATAAGACCTCAATTAGGTGGACCAGTTGATTTGATTTCTACTTCAGAATGTAACTACAAAAACCAACAACAACTACCTAACCAAATAAACAAACAAAAGAAGACTCAAACCTGGAATCTTTCATATTTTTTGAATAGAGAAATGGATGGGATAATCATTTGATTTCATTGCATCCTTTCATTAATTTATGAAGGACATTTTAAGAGATTGAGAACATGAAGAACAAATGCTCTTGTTCTCATTCTTTTTTTTGTGTGTAGAAAAGACCTTCCTGGATCTTTATAACAAAATACATTTCCCATATCTAAGTCAAGATGATGTATTTTGAACAAATGATTTTTATTCTCCTTTTTTGGTGCTCTTTCAATTACAATTTCAATTAAAATTTCTAGATGAAATTCTAATTACCCTTCTTATAAAGTGTGATGAAAAATTATCTATTATTTGCCAAGCATTCAAAATTATTCAGGATAAATGGCAGAAATGAGATAAATTTTAATTTCAGTGTGTTGATTCCTAAATTTTGCTGCAGTTAAATGGAACTGGAGCCAGTTACTGATGGATTATGTTCTAGATCTTATCTCTGCCTCACTGAATGCATTCACATCTTTAATGGAAAACCAAAACTGATCAGTTATCAATGAAGTCAGTAAAACTAACACATGCTACTATGTTTGCTTTACGTAATTATTGAGTTGGGTTTTATATTCAGTTGCCTGGAAGTAGAACTCTGAGAAGAAGAGTTTAACAAAAGGTTTTTTGAGAACAGCATGCCATAAGTGCTCCTGTAGAGATAGGAACAAAGGAGAATTAGGCAGGGGGAAAAGCTGACCAAAGCTTCAGTAAAACATATAGAGAGCTCTGAAACTGGGGCGTATCTTCAGGATTGTTCTAAAGTGAAGCAAGAGCGTCGCCATTCCTCTGTATTACTTGGCCATGGACTACTGGTCTCCTCTGGGAGGGAAATTTACCTTAAGTGAGGTAGTTCCTTATGGCCATGTGCATTTGTCTGTGAGAGACACCACTGTGAATTGTTGATAGATGCCATTCCTAAAATCTGGGGGAAGAATACTTTTACCCTGAAGAGGAAAACTGGATGATCATTACAGTACATCGCATTTTGTAAGGTGGCACAGCATTTTGCAGTCAACCATATAAGTCGTAGAATAATAGCAGGTTAGCAAGAGGGTGAGGACTTAAGGATTACTTCTGCTACTTGTAAGATCCATCAAGCTTATTAACTCTGGACAATTATGGCAAGTAGAAAGTATACACATATTAACATTTCCCCACTTAGCAAAACCTTAGGTATCTTGTTTGGAAGCTGAAACTTAGATCACTTATTTAAGAAATTCTTTTAAATTGAATATCTTGTCTTGATGATAACTGCTTTATAATAGCATTAAGCTTTAGTATTTTGTGAATCCCTAAGTATTTAGCCATCTTAAATTGATTCTAAAATATTTTTGTTATAGAGCTAATTTCATATTAACCATTGAGAAAACAGAAATGCTTCTTTTGATTGAATTTACTTCCTAAGCATGTTAGAGTTGTGCAAATTTCTACCTTCTGTTAACCAGATAGTTTTTAATCATTATGAGAAAAAGTAGTTGATCAGCTTTCAGACAATTAGATTGCTGCAACAATAGAGATTGACTTTCACATTAATAAAACTAGAGCAATACCTTAGGAAATTCAGGTCTTGGGCTTCTCAAAAATATAAACCCATTTTTTTTCTACTTAAAGACTTGGCTTTGATGAAACCAGGCACCCAGTGTCAACATTTGATAGTATACAGTAAAAGAGTGAGTGTATCTGTGTCCATTTATAGGATGCATAGCTCAGTATCTTGGTTTGTTGTTAATATCATGGATCTTTATACACAAGTGCTAGAACCAAATCAGTTATACAGCAAAACAATAGGAATTTTCTCATTTTTCCCACAAATACTGATTTGTGGGGTAGCTAAAGATGAACATCAATTTGATGATGATGGATTTGTGTGATCATCAAGGCAGGCAGTGAAGAAGCCATCCTGGAAGAGTTAATATCTGAGATGAATCCATTAGATTGAGCAAGAAGCAGTGTGGTTAAAGGCAAGAATATACTAGAGAGGATTTTCTGATAGGAGAAGGCAATAGATAGAGTCCTTAGAGAGAAAGCATGTGTGTAGTTCATGATTGTTCAAATATAGAATATTTTTATAAGAGCCAGTAAGAAGAAGGGATCTGATTACAAAAATATTATTTAGTAGGCATAAAGACTATCTAAGTATATATAGAACCATCAAAATACCTTTAGCAGGGGAATACCTTGACCAGATTGACTTTTGGAGAACAGCCTAAGCAATTGAAAAGGCCACCAGGGGATATATCTAGACCAGCAGGGAGACAAGGAAGAGATTGTGTGTGGGGGAAGAGGGGGGCAGATTAAGGTGGTGATGGTGAAAAATGGTTGGAAATGAACAGATTTGAGAGGACTTTAACAAGAATGTTAGGCCAATGTTAGGTCTCTGTAACTCATTTGATAGTGGGTGATGACAAGCAAAAATGACATGCACTGCCTGTGATTTTGACATAGGCATTAGATGAGAAATAGAAAAGATGCCCCCAGTAGGGGTGGGTGGTATGGAGAGGTGACAGATTCTCTTTGTGTGACGGTTTTTGAGAACAGACTGAGAAGGGATTGAGGTACATAAAATCCAATTGGCACCAATGTTTTACTATTGGACACAAGAAAATAACCAGCTAGAGAGGTGGAAAATAAGAAAGAAAATAAGGATGGAATGGACTTGATTAGAATTAATAAGCAAAAGCCCCTCACTTTATTAGACATCAGTTGGACATACTTTTAACATTAAGTGTATGTGGACAGTATTACTATTCTTTCCAGCAACCAGCAGCCTGAAGCATGGAGGGAGTTCTATAAATTATGCTTTAGGAACCTGCAACACCAGTCCTAACTTCTATTGTTTTGAATCCTGTAGCTTGTGCAAACACCTCAATTTGGTGAGAGAACATTGTAGAGAACAGTTGATTGGAGGTATGTTAGAATATATTTCAAATACTTTTAGCAATGGAAATAGTATTGCCTGCTTTGAGGAATATCCTACAGTGAAGTAAGTCTGATTTTGGTTTGTATGCTTCAGGAAGTCTCTAGGACAATTAAAAATACATTTAAAAAAGCAGTAGAAGTGACATCATAACCAGGATATTATCTGATAGAATTCATTGCCAGAAATTAGTTCTTTCCTAGGTTAAATGCAATATTTTTTCCCTTGTGACATTAATGGTATACATTAATTTTTTTTCAAATTTACTTTCTGTTAATTTGTATTTCTCTAAGGTTAAGAATGGTTAGGTAGACTAAATACTTTCTCTTTCATATTTGCATTTCTTGAAGTATATAGACTATGTGCTAAAATGTTTGTGTAAAGGTTTATGATATGTGACCTTCTTGTTTTATATATAACTGCTGTAGAATCGCTTATTTTTTCATTTTATCAAATTTTTGCCTCATTTTACTGTGACTAGTGCCCAGCACATAAGTAGCAATTCATAGACATTGTAATTCTTCGTAAAGTGCTCAGAAAGTTTCAGAGTGAGCCAACTTTCAGAGTTGAAAATTTATATATTTTATTTTTCCTTTGGAAAACTAGAGAAGTACAATAGGATGAGGAGGCAGATTATTTATTATATGTGAAAGGACAAGACTCACTTTAGCCTTTGGCCTACTGAATTTGGATGTCAGAACTTCAGTTTACTTTATTGCAGATATTGAATATGTGAAAGCTGTGTAACCATGCCTGCAGCTGTTGCCCTGTGGCACCCTATCCCATCAGATCTCAGAAGCTAGGCAGGGTCAGGCTTGGTTACTACTTGGATGGGAGACCACCTGGGAATACCAGGTGCTGTAGGATTGGAAGATGGACCCTGGCAAACCACTATCAAAAATCAATCAGCCATTGAAAACCCTATGAACAGCAGAGAAGCACTGACAATAGTGTTTCACCTGTTGTACACCAGGTCACGATGAGTCAGATACAGACTCGACCGCACCCAACAAAAACAACTGTAACCATATATTTTAAATTGGACAGGTACTCAAAGATCTTGATAATTTTGGGTGTGGGTATTGGATTGGGGATGGCTGAAGTGGGAGAGTTTTGGGTTCCTAACTTCAGGTTAAGTCATCAAATAAAGAGAATAAAATAATCAACTTTACAATAAAATATAAAATAATAAATTTTAGCTGGGCACTTTGACATCCACCTGTAATCCCAGCAATTTGTGAGGGAGAGGCAGGAGAATCACAAGTTCAAGGCCAGAAGCAGCTTGTGCAATTTAGTGAGACCTTATCTTAAAATAAAAAAATAAAAAAGGGACTAGGAGTGCAGCTCAGTGGTAGAGTGTTCATCTAGCATGTGCAAGACTCTGGGTTCTACCCTCTCATACTGCAAGAAAAACAAACATCAAATAAATAAATAAATTGTATTCTGATAGATTCAGTCTTTACTAAGGTTTATAGCAAATACCCCAGATAACACTGCCCTTCATATTTTTCCAATCTGTTTATATTCTAACCATTTTTACTACAAGTTTCATTAAGATAAATGGAGAGCTGGGCATGGTGGTATATGCCTGTAATTCCAGTGACTCCACTCCCCTACACAGGAGGCAGAGGCAGGAAGATTGCAAGTTCCAGACCAGAGGCAACCTGCATAAGTTAGTGAGACCTTGTCTTAAAATAAAAAGGAAAAAATGGGCTGAGGGTATAGCTTAGTGGTGGATCATGTGTGAGGCACTGGGTTCAACTTCTCATTACTTAAAAAAAAAAAATTACAGAAATGTCACAATAATTATTCTGCACAATTTCATGATTAATATGCTCATGTAATTAAAATGACTTTATTAAACATTTTCCAATAAATAAATTATTTTACTTTTCTTAAGAAAAATACTTTTAAGCCTCTTCATAAAAAATATTGATATTATTCTAAATAAAAGATGTAATTTTACAGCCTGTGCCACTATATTGAGGATGGTTTGTTTAATGACCCAACCATATATTAAATCTGTGATCAATTTCATTAAGTGATTTTCCTGTTTTCTTATTTTATTGTTAAGGATAGCAATAGAAATTTGAATTTAGAAGTGAGTAAATATCCTTTTCCAGAGAGATGCCTGAGATTTAGAATTGTTTACCTAACTGGTATATATTAAGCAGGCTAAGCAAAGGTTTTTTAATCTGAGACTTATATTCATAAATAATAGTATTCTTTTGGCATTGGGCATTGCATTTAGAAAAACATACTATCTGCATAAACACATTTATCCAAAAAGGTACTTTTATTCACAAAGATCAATATTTGTGACTGAAGCAGTGTTATTTCTAAACATAAGTTATTATGAGGTAATTTAAAATTCTTTAGAAAAGCAGTAGGAACTGCCTAATGCACGGACCCCTAACTGCAAATCTTAAAATGACAGCCTACAATTATAAGAATTGCTAGAGCTTAGGGTAGAACAAATAGACTTATACACTTCTCTAGGCATCTTGGGCACCAACGCTTGCCCAAAGGTGGAGCTAAATGGAATAAAATGATGTGACCAAAACATTGCTGTCAAACCACAGCACACCTTGTAGCTTTATTGCAGATCACTATCTTGTCTCCTACCTTCGTCCTTCCGTGACCTCAATTTTCCTCTTTTGCTAGGTATTTTAATAGAGGAATTGTTTGTGGTTGTTAGGTGCCTTTTAGTTGGTGTCCAACTCATGTTGTTGTTGTTGTTGTTAGGTGCCGTCGAGTTGGTATCCGACTCATAGCAACCCTCGTAGGGTTTTCAATGGCTGAGTGCTTCGGGATTGCATTGGGAGTGGATTGCCAGGCCTTTCTCCCATAGCAACCCTATGTACAACAGACGAAACACTATTGTCAGTGCTTCTCTGCTATTCATAGGGTTTTCAATGGCTGATTGATTTTTGGGAATGGGTTGCTGGTTCCTTTTCCCAAGGCTACAGCTCATGGTGTTCCCAGATGGTCTCCCATCCAAGTACTAACCAGGCCCAAACCTGCTTAACTTCCAAGATCTGACAGGATCTGATGCCACAGTAGTACAACTGCAGGCTAATAGAGGAAGCTATCAAATAGCAGCTATCAAATTCCCAATCTATGTTTCATGCCTTCAAGGGTCCTCACATTTATTCCCCTCAATTCCACTGCATAACTCATCAAAACTATTTGTTCTTCTTTATTTCTGCCACTCTACACTGGAGAAACATTCGGCCCAAGTAATTCAGGATCCTCTGGAATGTGCTTGCTTATTCCTTCCCATTTAACTTGGATCATCTTTCCTAAATTCCTCTTATCTCCTGTAGGTAAGTAAGTTTAACCAGTCCTGCCTTGAGTCCCAAGTGCTTTTGTACCTGTGTCTTTCCTAATCACAAAAACCTTTGTTGGACTTGCCCTTGTTTTCTACCCTCCTCCAGACTATAGAACCTTCCAGCATAGGGATTGTGTTTTCTTCATTCTTAATGCTCCTCTGTCTGGCACCAGGCCTAGTCACTTCTGAAGTGACAATACATATATTTATGCTGTTTCTTTATCTGAACAAATTATTTGAAATAAGAAAGTCTGATGGGCAGAGAGATAGATGCAATTTATCATCAAGTTCTACCTATTTTTTTTTTTTTTTTTTATCTAGACCTGTCTTGTCTCTAAGCTCTCTAATGTGAACTTTCTACTTAGATTCAGGTTCACATATTTTGTCTGCTGCCCTATTAAAATTGCCTCCTGATGGAATCCTTCCTCTCTTCTTAATACTGTCATTTATTGTCCAGATAGGCAGCGTAATTATTTGTTATTGTGCAAATCCTGAATCATTTATAGGACAAATTCTTAGATTCTTAACATGACATAGAACTTTCATGATCTGGCCCCTAATTGTTGAACTTTATCTCTATTATTTTCTGCTTCTGACAGTAGATTGCTTATATGGTGTTACACAGTGCCATTTTTTTTCTGGTACCTTACTCTGAGTTTTTCTGTTGCAGAAAATGCCCCTTTTTAGTCCATTCTTTTCTGGCAAACTTCTATGCATACACAGCATACTACAGAGAGTAAGAGAAAACATGCTCAGTATCCTGGCTCTACTTCTTACTTATAAACTATTTAAACTTGGACAGATTGCTCCCCTCTCTGTGCCTCAATTTTCTCACCTATAAAGCAGAACTAGTAACAGTATCTGCCTAGCAAGTATACACATGTAAGCTATTATTGTTTATTTTATTCCTTAAGATTTTATAAAGACTTCTACTTCCTCAACAAAATATTTGGGATTTCCCAGGATAAATTAGGTTTCCTTCTTGCCAATGTGCTCCATAATTTTGGTCGCAGATCTTGATTCTTAGACTCTTCAAATTTTATTATAATTATCTTTTAATGGAATTGCCACTTCACCAGACTGACAGCCACATGAAGGAAGAAATTATACTTTATTTAGTTTTATTTCTTCAGCAAAATACTTGCTTAAATAAATGCTCAATAACTGTTTCATGAACCAATAACTGGTATAATGGGAAGAACCCGTGCTTTGGAATCACACATATGTGTCATAGAGTATTTGCTACCTCTGCATCCACAGGCAAGTAACTTAGTTTCTCTGAGAGTGTTTACTTTATCTAGAAATAGGGATGATTCTTTTTTTCCCCTAGGATCTAGAATGTAGAGTCTATGGCAGTGCCTGAAATGTTGCTATTGTTATCTTGAAAAATGTATAATAATCTTATCTCAAAGTTAGAGTTAGTGGGCAGATGCATTTTTCACTCTTGAAGCTCCATTTTAACTGTAAAGAAAATATATTCTGGGACTTGTGTTTTTTCTCATCACTCAGTGAATTTTCTTTGTAGTATCCATGGCTTCCTGAACTCCTGTTCTGTCTGTAACACTAAGGAGACACTTAGCATTTTTCCTTATAATTTTAATAACTTCTTTATGTTTTTTTAATTTGTGCAATTAAGTTGTATGCATTTGGAGAATAATTTTGTCTTATATCTTATTTATTTAATTATTTATTTATTGCAGTATTCAAATGTTGAACCTGGGACCTCATGCATGCTAGTGAAGTACTGTACTACTGAGTTGTACCCCTTGATTCTCCCTTAAAAAAAGTTTTTTTTTTTTTTTTTAAGTTGTGTAGATGGCTTCTGGCCTTCATTTTGTGATCCTCATGCGTCAGTCTCCCTAGTTTCTGGGATAATAGGCATGTGCCACCAGTACCTGTCTTATTTATACTTTTATTTTCTTCCTACTTTCCCCATCTATTTTCCCTTCATCTATTAGCAATCTCTGCACAAACTAACAAATAAATATACAAGCATTGGTTGATAATTATAAATAGGGACTAAGAGCAGGCAGTGGCAACTGGAATGTCTTTGCTCTGGGAGGGTCCATCTCATTTGAGGTAGAAGCCCAGTGAACAGTTATTGCAAAGATTGCACTGAACATGAAAGGAACATAAAAGTAATATGAAATATGATCTCTTCTCTGCAGGGGCTATCTCTTTGGCAAGATAAAACTTGCCCACACAGAACCCTTCAGGACCAAGACTGGACAGAAGGTGATGAAGTCTCCACAGCATTTAGAGAAAGAGAAATAAAAAACTCATATATGTGAGACTGAAGCCAGGAGATTGTTGGGAAACTCAAATGTGAAAGAAACAGGACCTATAGGTATGTGAATACTTGTGATGTGCCAGATATTATGATAAGTGATGAACATGTTCGTGTGTGTGTGTGTGTGTGTGTGTGTGTTTTGTGTGTGTGTGCATACTGGTAACTTTTTATTCATTCATACTTACAGTAATTTTTTAAAAATTGGGCTTGAAAACACAGAACATAAAATTTGTCATCTTAACAATTTTTAATGTACAATTCCTTATTGATGAATATATTTATGTTGTGTAACAAAGGCCCAGAATTTTTTGGCTTGTAAAACTGAAACTCTGAGTCATTAAACACCAATTCTCCATTTTCCCATCCCCATGAAAATATACTTGTTTATATCATCCATATAATAAACCTGTGGGGTAGTATTAGGAATGCCATTTTACAAAGAGTTAAAAAAGATTTAGAAATTAAGAAAATTTCCCAAGGTCTTATCATTAATATAGAACCAAATGAGACATGGATCATAAAAAGTGTGGGTTAACATTGTTATTAGGTGCTGTCAAGTCAGGTCCAACTCATGGCAACCCCATGTACAGCAGAACGAAACACTCCCTGATTCTGTGCCAGGCACATGATCTCATTTATGTTTAAGCTCATTGTTGGAGACACTGTGTCAGTCCATCTAGTGGAGGGTTTGCCTTTTTTGTTGTTGTTGTTGTTGTTGTTGACCTGCCACTCTCCCAAACATGATGTCCTTCTACAGGGAGTGGTCCCTCCTGACTATGTCCAACATATGTAAGACACAGCCTGGGCATCCTTGTTTCCAAGGAACACTCTGGTTGCATTTCTAGGACAGGTCTGTTGGTTCTTTTGGCAGTCCATGAAATATTCAATATTCATCTCCAGCACCATAATTCAAAAGCATCAATTATTCTCCTGTCTCTCTTGTTCAATGTCCAGCTTTCACAAACATATGGTGTGAGTGAAAATACCATGACACGAGCCTGGCACACCTTTGTCTTTGATGTGACATCTTTACTATTCATTACTTTAAAGAGATCTTTTGCCACAGCTTTTCCCAAAACAGTGCTTCTTTTGATTTCTTGACTGCTGCTTATACCCACAGAGGTTGATTGTAGAACCAAATAAGTAAAATTGTGGACAACTTCAATCTTTTCTCCATTTATGTGAAGTTGCATACCAGTTGTAAGGATTTTTGTTTTGTTGATGTTGAGTCACAATCTATACTGAAGGCTATGTTCTTTAATCTTCATCAGTAATTGTTTCAAATCTTCTTCACTTTCAGCAAGCAGAATTGTGTTACCTATATAATGCAAGTTGTTAATGAGTCTTCCTCCAATCCTGATGTCACATTCTTCTTCATAAAGTCCAGCTTCTCAGATTATTTGCTTAGCATAGAAATCAAAGAAATACAGTGAAATGATATAGCCCTGACACACTCAACTTTAAACCAAGCAGTGTTCCCTTGTTCTTTTGCACAACTGCCTCCTGGTCCATGTATAGATTCCTCATGGGTACAATTAGGTACTGTGGTATTCCTATTCTTCACAGTGTTATCCATAATTTGTTATGATCCACACAGTCAAATACCTTTGCATAGTCAATAAGACATAGACATCTTTTTGATATTCTCTGCTTTTGGCTAATATCCATCTGACATCAGCAATGATGTCCTTGCTTCTGCGCCTCCTTCTGATTCTGATTTGATTTTCCAGCAGTTCCCTGTCTATATACTGCAGCAGTCACTTTTGAATGATCTTTAGTAAAATTTTGCTTGTGTGTGATATTAATGATATCGTTTGATAGTTTCCACATTCAGTTGGATCCACTTTCTTGGGAATAGGCACAAATATGGATCTCTTCCAGTCAGTTGGCAAGATATTTGTTTTCCAAGTCTTTTGGAATAGACATATTAGCACTTCCAGTGATGCATCTGTTTGTTGAAACATCTCTATTGGTATTCCATCAATTCCTGGAGCCTTGTATTTCACCAGTTCCTTCAAGGCAGCTTCTGCATTGTCCTTTAATACCATTGGTTCCTAATCATATGGAACCTCTTGAAATGATTGGTCTTCCAACAGTCCTTTTTTGTATAATGACTCTGTGTATTCCTTCCATCTTCTTTTGATGTTTCCTGAATCATTTAATGTTTTCCCTTTAAAATCCTTCACTTCTGACACTTGAGGCTTGAATATATTTCAGTTCCTTAAGCTTGAGAAAAACAGAGTGTTTCTTCCCTTTTGGCTTTCTGTCTCCAGCTTTTTGCACGTTACTAAAATGTTTGATTTTGTTGTCTCAAGCTACCTTTTGATATCTTCTGTTTAGTTCCTTAATTTCATCATGTCTTCCTTTTACTTTAGCTGCTCAATGTTTAAGAGCAAGTTTCAGAGTCTCTTTTGACATGTAACTTGTTTTTTTCATTTTTTCTTATCTTTTTAATAACGTTTTGCTTTCCTCATGAATGATATCTTTGATGTCATATCACAACTTGTCTGGTGTTCTATCATTTGTGTCTAATGCATTAAACTTATTCTTGAGGTGGTCTCTGAACTCAGGTGGGATATAGTCAAGATCATATCTTGGCTCTTGTATACTTGTAATTTTTTTTAATTTCAACTTCAACTTCCTTATGAGCATTTGGTAGTCTGATCTGCAATCAGTTCCTGGTCTCGAACTGACATTTGATATAAAACTTTTCCATCATTTCTTTCCACAAATTTAGTCAATTTGGTTCCCATATGTTCCATCTGGTGAAGTCCATGTGTATAGTCACCATTTATGTTGGTAAAAAAATGGATTTGCTATGAAAAGGTCATTGGTCTGACAAAATTCTATCATGCAATCACTAGCATCATTTCTGTTACTAAGGCCATATTTTCCTACTACTGAGCCTTCTTCTTTGCTTCTAACTTTTGCATTATAATCACCAGTAATTATTAGTATGTCCTGATTGCATGTTTGATCTATTTCAGATTGCAGAAGCTGGTAGAAATCTTCCTTATTTTCATTTTTGGTCTTAGTGGTGGGTACATAAATTTGAATAATAGTCATATTAACTGATCTTCCTTGTTGGTGTATGGAAATTATTCTGTCAGTGACAGCATTGTATTTCAGGACAGATCTTGAGATATCTTTTTTGATGATGAACATAATCCCACTTCTCTTTAGTTTGTCATTCCGAGCATAAGCATAGCTGACCAAATGATTATATGATTGATGGACCATGATGATCCATTTTAATTCACTGATGCCAAAATGTCAATGTTTTGAGTCATGCCACATCAGCAAATGGAGGTCCCTGGGGCTGTGCTCCATTTCCATCATTAAGGAAGATTCTTCTTTGAGGAGGCAACTCTTACCCTGTAGTCTTTTGAGTGCCTTCCAACCTAGGGAGCTCATATTCTGCCACTGTATCTGACAGTGTTTCTCTGCTACTCATAGGGTTTTCAATGGCTAATTGTTTCGGGAGTGGTTTGCCAGTGCCTACACCCTAGTCTGTCTTAGTCTGGAAGCTCAGCTAAAACCTGTCCACCATGAGTGACCCTGCTGGTATCAGAGATACTGGTGGCATAGCTTTCAGCCTCATTGCAACACATAAGCCCCCATACTACAACAAACTGAGTGGATTAATAGGAAGCCATATTTTCAGGCAAGACAGCAGAAGAGACACATTTTACTTTTTTGCAGGAGATGGGTTTTATGGGCCATTCATGGACAGAGTAGTTCTTGTCTCTAAAATGTCCCATACTCTATCTGATACTTCTATTTTTTCAATAATTTTCCTTTCTAGGAATAGTCTCTGCTATCCAGAATGATGCTAAGGGAAAATATCTAGTGGTTTGAAAGCATGAGAAAAACATTAGTGGGTTTCTATGTTCGCCTTTTTGTGCATTCTACCATCTCATGGCACAAAGTATCATAGACTGTACTTTAAAGTGAGGGATATTGGATCAAATTTGAATCTTTCTAGAATTGCTGATGAGGAAAAGAGAAGGAACTTGAATGTGTCTGCATAGACCAGAATTGGTCTATTGAGTTGATGGTTGCAAGGACCAAGAAGGATCTAGGTGATTTTTCTTTTTTTCTTTTTCTTTTCTTCTTCTTTTTTTCTATATTTTCATGATGACAGGGAGGAATGGAAGCAAAAATATAAGTTCTGCAGATGGCCTGGAATCTGCAAGAGCTAACTGTTGTCTGGGGCCTTATAAAAAGCGTTTTCTTACTGAGATTAGTCTATTGTCAGATTTGGCAATAAATTAAGCTATACATGGAGTTCTACAGTGTTGTTTAAGAAAGGCAGTGGGGGGTGGAAGATATGCTTGGAAGCATGAATCAAGACAGGAAACCATTAATTGTTGTGAAATAATGGATTTTATTTGTCAAGTACTATGTGAGGTTCATTATATACATTTTATCTAATTCTCAAAACATGTGTCTGTGGTAGGCATTATTGTCCTTATTTTATAAGCAGTGTCTCTGAAAGGAAAAGAGTTTGCTATTTGGGGGCTGGGGTTTACCTCAGTTGGTAGAGTGCTGCTCTACACTCTCTGAGGGTCAGGGTTTGATCCCCAGTACTGCAAAAATGAACATATGGTGTAGCAGTCTATTCAAAACATCCAAAACAATCAGCCATTGAAACCCTGTGGGGGTCGCCGTAAGTCAGACCGGACTTTATGGCACCTAACAACAACAACATAGATTTACTGGGTTGATTACTAAACTATTATCTCTCAGCTTCAAGCCAACTCATCTTCATTTTGCACTTAGATACAGGGGCTGGGCATTGGCAAACCATGTTTCTGCTTTGTCAGTTGGTTAAGCTCTCTCAATCAGGGGCACTAGGGGAAGCTGTGAGCAAGTCAAGTTAGATGGGACATGCTCCTTTTTCGCTGTTGTTTCTGCTTTTCTTCCTGTTTGCTTTCTGCTTGCTTTCTTTTCCCATGATCATTGCCCTAATGATGTTTTTCACTGCAGCAGCAGTTTGTTCCTATAGCAGCTGTGGAATCCACTTTGTCTTTTCCCCAAAACTGACTGAATCAAAACCAGTTGGTGTTTTCCCATCTTCAGAGGTCAGGGACAGAGCCCTTTATGCTGCCTCTTCTTCTTTGCTCAGTTACATAGCACCATTTGAGTATCAGCTCCTCCTCAGAAGTCTAAACTTCTGCTTTTTGAGATTTGTGCTCCAGGCTTCTAACAGTTACTAGTTTCAACTTCTTCCCTTTGTTCTTGCAATCCTAATGACGTTAGCTATATTTTGACATTGCTATCTCTGTGATACTTTGGCATTCTGTATTTGCCTTTTCAGTACCTAATTAACAATGTTTACTGAATTAAAATTTTTATATTAATTTTTTTTCTGTTTAATCTGTGTTATATTTGAGTCTTGGCTGGATTCTGAAACAATTATATAACCACACTACTTGTAATCATTATCACTATCATGTCCTCCTTTTATTATTTAGTGTTTACAAGGTGGTAGAAAGACATTTCTCACAGTGGGTATGGGTGGATCCATACCCACTGTGTCCTTTCTTTGCCATCAGTCTGGCTTTCTGTGGGCTCAAGTAGAATTTTAAGAGGCACAGGCAGCTAAATCTTACTAGTGCTGGCAGTATCTATAAGCTCTGTCTTCATGAAGTTTTTCTGACCTATATATGTAGTAGTAATCAAGTACCAAAGCAATTTCAGCAAACCTCTTCATAAGGGCAGGGACCATATTTATTTTTTCTCTACTTCATCTACGGGCTCAGTGGGTAGAGCGCTGCGCTGCAGTCTCTGAGGCCCCGAGTTCAATTCCCAGTACCGCAAAAATGGAAGAAGGGCCTGGCAATCCACTCCCAAGGCAATCCCGAAGCACTCAGCCATTGAAAACCCTATGAGGGTCGCTATGAGTCAGATACCGACTCAACGGCACCTAACAACAACAACAACAACTTCATCTACAGGGCTAGGATTATCATCTAGTAATGCTAGGTAGGTAATTAGTGCGTTTGCTGAATCAAGGCTTGGATGAATGAGTAGATGGATGGATAAATGAGTAAAGCTCAGAGGTATAAGAACCTTATTTTTTACAATGAAAAGATTCTGGAAACTGACCTCCGGAACCGCTGGCTTTATTCCTTATTTGTATTTCTATTCCAATCTGGGTCTTTATCTAAAGTCTACTGTCTGGGGCCTAGCAGTCATTCTTGAACTTGTCAAACTCTGACTTCTTGTCTCTTTCACTACATGTACTTTTTGAGGTGTTGGCTGTGGATGTGCTACCAAGCAGAGGGATCCTCCTTGAGCTATGACACTACCATTCTCTCTGCCTGATACTGGGCTCTTTTCATCTTTTATGTCTCTATGGACACAACCTCCCCATGAGAGTAAGGGTAGGTCTCTTTGTCTTTGTGATTTGCATGACAGCCAACTTCCCTGGTTCTATACTTTCAGCTAGGTGAGATTCCTCAGTGGCTGCCCCATCCCTAGCTCCATCAACCCCATCCGGGATCCTGTCTCATGCTCTTCTGTCAGTCTTTGGAGTTCTTATAATTCTCATTATTAAGGTTTCACAATGTGAGATGTTTATAATTCAGCTATTTTTCATTGGTGCTCAGTAAGTGCAGGACAAATCAAGCAAAATGGCTTTTCCCTTGACCTCACCTCACTATTGTGATTAAATAAATTTTCCTAGTTAATTTTTGCATAAATAAGCTTTCCTTGAGTGTATGTTGTTAGGTGCTGTCGAGTTGGTGTCCGACTCATAGTGACCCTACTTCCTTTCCTGCTCCCAGTTGGTGTAAAGGAAGGTTACTGATTTTTGGGTGTTAATTTTGTATCATGCTACTTTGCTGAAGGAGTTAATTAGGTCTAAAAGTTTTTTAGAGGAGTTTTTGGGGTTCTTTAGGTAAAGGGTCATATCATGTATGTATAAGGATAATTTGTCCTCTTCCTTACCTATCTGTATCTCTTTGATTTCTTTTTGTCTGATTCCTCTGGCTAGGACTTTAGTCACAATATTGAATAAGGTAGTAGAGAGTGGACATCTTTGTCTTGTTCCTGATCTTAGAGGAAATTGTTTCTATTTTTCTCCATTTAATATAATATTGGCTGTAGATCTATCATAAATGGCCTAAAATGGCATAAATGGTCATAAAGATTTTGAGGTATTTCCCTATTATGCCCATCTTCTCTAAGGTTTTTATTATAAAATGGTATTGCACTTTGTCAAAGGTCTTCTCCGCATCAGTTGAGATGGTCATATGATTTCTGTTTGCAAGTCTCTTGATATGTTGAATTACAATAATTCATTTTCATATGTAGAACCAACCTTGCATCTGTGGAATGAAGTCTTCTTGATCCAGATGTATGATCTTCTGTATGTGTTGTTGAATTTTGTTTGCAATGATTTTGTTGAGAATTTTTGCATCTATGTTCATCAGGTAGATTGGTCTATAGTTCTCTTTCTTAGATGTGTCCTTGGCCAGTTTAGGTATTAGGGTGATGGTGGTTTCACATAATGAGTTTGGGAGTGCCCTTTCCTTTTCTGCTTTTTGAAGTAGTTTGAGGAGTATAGGTATTAAGTCTTCTCTGAAGGTTTGATAGAATTCTGCTGTGACCCTATGAGGGCCTGGGCTCTTCTTTATTGGGAGGCTTTTTATAACCTTCTCTATTTCAGTGTACGTAATAGGTCTCTTTAAATTGCTTATATTCTCTAAGTTTAATTTTGGTAAATTGCATAGGTTAATAAATTTATCCATTTCTTCTATATTTTCATTTTTTTGAGAATGCAATTTCTCAAAGTATTCCCTCATGATTTTCTGGATTTCATTGGTATGGGTGGTTATGATTCCTTTGTCATCATCTTGAATTTTTTCAATTTTGGCCTTTTCCTTCTTGTTCTTTTTTTTTTTTTTTTTTTTGTGAAATTGGCTGGGGGACATCTAATGTATTAATCATTTTGCAGAGCCAGCTCTTATTCTCATTAATTCTTTGGATTGTCTTTTTAGATTTTAACTGGTATATCTCTGCCTTGATTTTGATAATTTCTGGCTGAGTGCTCATATAGTGTTTGGTTTGTTGTTGGCTTTCTTAATACCTTGAGATGTGCCATTAAGTTATTTACTTGGGCCTTCCCTAACTTATTGATGAAGGTGCTCACTGCTATGAACTTCCCTCTTATAACTGCCTATGATTTATCCCATAGATTTTGGTAGGATGTGTTCTCATCCTCATTTTATTGCAAGAATTTTTAAATTTCTGCTTTGGTTTCATCAGTATCCCATTGATTATTCAGCATCATTGTATTATTTGTTGTTATTGTTGTTGTTGTTGTTGTTGTTAGGTGCTGTCGAGTTGGTATCTGACTCATAGCGACCCTCATAGGGTTTTCAATGGCTGATTGTTTCAGGAGTGCCTTGGGAGTGGATTGCCAGCCCCTTCTTCCATTTTTGCAGTGCTGGGAATTGAACTCCGGACCTCAGAGACTGCAGCACAGCGCTCTACCACCTGAGCTAAATCCCAGCCCTATTGTATTATTTAGACTCCATGAATTTATAAAATTTCTGAATTTTTTTCTTATTTTTGATTTCTAATTTTATTCTATTGTGGTCTGATAAGGTACAGGGGATGATTGTTACCTTTTTGTATTTGTTGAGGCCATTTTTGTGGACTAATATGTGGTCTATCTTAGAAAAAGTTCCATGTGGTGCTGAGAAGAATGTGTATTCCTCATTAGGTGGAGGGAATATTCTGAAGACATCTACGAGTTCCAATTTGCCTATGGTGCAATTTAAGTTCATCATTTCCTTGTTGATGTTTTGTTTTGACAATCTGTCTCTTGACAAAAGTGGGGTATTGAGTTTTCCCATAATTATTGTGTCTGGTCCAACGTGTTTTTTTATTTCCAATATAGTTTGTTTTCTGAAGCTAGGTGCCCCTACATTTAGAGAATAGATATTAAGTAACATTATGAGTTCCTGGTTGATTTTTCCTTTTAGTAATATGTAGTGTCCTTCTTTGTCTCTTCTGATTAGTTTGGAATTGAAGTCTAGTTTGTCAGAAATTAGTATCACAACTCCTACTTTTTTTTTGTTTCCCCCTGCTTGGTATATTGTTTTCCAACCTTTAATTGTCAATATTTTATAGTCTTTATGGGTTAGGTGAGGCTCTTGGGTGCCACATATCAGGATTTATGTTTTATAAGCCAATTGCCTGTGTACGTCTGTTAATTGGTGAGTTAAGACCATTTATATTGAGAATAATTATTAAGAGGTACTTTTTATGCATCAATTCAGTACTTGTTACCGGTTTTGATACATATTTAGCCTATTTTTTCTTGATTTCCTCTCATGTTTATTGTTCATTTGTTTGATCTTGTATTGGGGTTGCCTTACCTCCCCTGCATGCAGTGTTTCATTGAGGATCCACTGTAATGCTGCCTTTTTGGCTGTGAATCATTTGAACAAGGCAATATCATGGAATGTCTTGTACTCACCACCTATTTGAAAAGATAACTTCACTGAATAATGTAATATTGGTTGGCAGGTATTCTTTTTCAGAGCTTGGATGATGTTTGTCCAAGCTTTTTGCCTTTAATATTGAGAACTTTGCTGTTTTTCTGGTGGATTTGCCTTTATAGGTGAGTTGGTGTTTCTCCCTTGCAGCTTTCATAATAGCTTCTTTGCACTTGAAATTTTGCATTCCAATTATAATGTGTCATGGGGAGAATCTGTTTTGGTCTACTCTGTTTGGGGTTCTGAATTATTCATTTGTATAGGTATCCAGCTGTTGCCTTAGGTTTAGGAAGTTTTCATCTAGTATTTCTTGGCACAAATTTCCTAATCCTCATGTTGTTTTATCCTCCTTCATGGACCCCCCTGAATTCTTAAGTTTCATTTTCTCATTTTTTTGGAAATCTCTTGAAGATCTTGTTGATATTGTTTCATGATTTTCTCCATCTTGACATGTGAGTATGTAATATCTTCTACTTTTTCTTCAGGTTCAGTGATCCTATTTTCAGCTTCATCTGTTCTCAAGTCCGGAGATTCTACCATAATCCTCTTTTGGTTTAATTTTCTTTGCATCTCTAGGGTCATTGCTTGTTTTACTTTTTTTGTTTGTATGTTTTCAAGTTCTGTGGTAAACTCTTCCTCCAGATGAGATACCTTTTGGTCCATTGAATCAATAGATTTCATGGTGGTGTCTTTGAGGTCTTTTAGCATATTTATAAGCAAGGTTCTGAATTCTCTTTTAGGCTTCTCCAGGAATGCATTTTCCCTGATGTTATCTTTTGAAGTGCTTTGGTTTATAGGATCTTCCCATCCAGCTTTGTCCTTTCATGTGTCATGTGTTTTTCTGCTAAGGATTGCCCGTTTCTTGGTCTGGGTGCTAGGTCTCACCTCCTCCATGTGTAGAGATTCTCTTACCAGAGTTCCCTTGTGTTTGGGTATTGATGAGCCACAGGTGCTTCTCTCTCCCTCGATGGCTCCATGGTTTGCAGCCTCAGTGTCCAGTGCCTAGCTCCTGCTGCAAACTCTTCATTTAGCATTGCCACCTCAGTTTCTATCTGTCCCCGGTGTTCCCAACTCCCAATTGGTCTACAACATAAGCTGTGTGTCTTAGTCTCCCCAGACCATGGCACTACTTCTTCATGTCACAAGCCTTACCAGGCCCCAGGTACACCTTATTCTGAACAAGTTCTTCTGGGCTCAGGAAATCAACAGTGCCTGCCACTCTTCACTGTCCACTGGACTCTCTACCCCTCAGTTTCCCTCTCTCCAGCACACAGTTCCAGTGACACCAGGGCCAGGGCTGTGACTGTCTCTCCAACAACAATAACAACAACAACAAGAACAACAACAAAGACACAACTCACCCACTCACAGACCCTTGTTTGGCCTTTTCTATGGACAGTCCTGGAGACCTCTGCTTTGACTGCTCTCCCTCCTACCAGTTGCAACTGTCTGAGAGGGCCCTGCCAAACTTTCTTCAGCCAAGCATTTTTCCTAGGGGTCCCACAATACCTCCTTTCTTCCTCGTACTGGAAAGTTATGCTGGGTTGTTGTTTAGCTGTGTCCATGCTGGTGTCTGCACCTGTAGTCTGCTTTTCATTGTTATCTGGCACATTATTCCTTTTAAATGAATAGGTAAATGACTGGCTTTAGCAGCAGAACCAAAAAAATGACACCTAATAGAACAAGGAAAATTGGAGCCCAGAGATGGGCTAGAACCACAAGTTTCTACCCACAAGGGCAGACGGGAAAAGATGACAGTAGGTCAGAATGAAATATTAAGTTGTACATTAAAATTTTCCAATTAAAAAAAAAGGTGACAGTAGGAAATGACCAGATGAAATCTGAACAAGTAATCATGTTCACTGGGAAGTGTGTACCAGGGAGTAGAGACTCAGCAGTGGGTTCTGGAAAAAAGATAGTGTACTTTAGAAAAGCTCCAAGGAAGCCAGACAGAGTTTGGGTAAGGTAGGAGTAAAAGGAGACATAGATATTGGAATAAGTTTGAAATTAGCTATTTAATAAGAACTCAACTCATGGGGGCTTAGTGCTGAGCCTAAAGCTTTATAGATCTTTTCATTAGTAGTTGGGACAAGCAATGAGGAACAACACTTTAGAAATTAAATAGGATACATAGTGAGTTGGGTCTGGTTTCCCTGTGTATAAAATTTAAAATTCATTACATAGCCATTGGACAATAGTTAGAAATTGCTTAGAACAGCGTACTAAGACAGCAATATTCTTTCTCCAAATAATCACATAATGATCCCTCCACTTTTCTTCTCATTGTTGTTTGGATTATTATTTGGAAGTAGTTGGAAGGGATCTGAGAAGTCATTGTAATGAAATATTTATGAATAGTGAATGTGGTCTGGAGCATGTCTTTAAACTCAAGAAAAATTCGGCTCAGGTTTGGATGTGGGTTAGATATGTTAAAATTTATAGAGGGTTGAAGTTTAAATCCTATGTATAGAGAGCAGGGCTTCAAATTGAACCTGAACCCGGTGAACCATCATTCCAGTTCAAGCATTTAAAGATTTTTTTCTGAACCTGAACCTAAACCCAAACCCGGACCCAAACCCAGTGAAAAGTTGGGTTTGGGTTCAGGTTCAATTTTTAATGCTTTTGTTGTTCATTTGTTTGCTTCTTTATCATTAGCTATTTAAAAATTGAAAGAAAAATATTGAAAAAAATTTATTCACATATCTACACATTAAAATTGGGATTAAAAATTGAAACCCAAACCTGAACCCTCTAAATTTTAAGATACTGAAACTGCATCCAAACCTGAACCCAATTTTTCATGTGTTGGAAGCCCTGGAAAATATTATGTGACTCCTGAGGCATAAATAATGATTTATGGCCAATTAAGTATCTTAAAGCCTGTAGCCATACCATTATGGCATCAGATCACATCAAACCGCAAAAGCTAATGAGGGTTGGACCTGGTTGGTGCTTGGATAGGAGACCGTCTGGGAACATCAGGTGCTGTAGGCTTGGGAGAAGGACCCGCAACACACTCCCCAAAGTCAATCTGCCATTGAAACCCCTATGAACAGCAGAGAAGTACTAGCAAAACTTTCTCACCTATTGTACATAGGGTTGCTATGAGTTGGACACCAACTCGACGGCACCTAACAACATCAACATATCTCCTTAATTATAGCTAACAGGAGGACTTGACAGATTATTTTTCCCTTGTAGTCTTCAGATGCTTCTTATGTATGTAGTACATATAATTGGATTTGAAAAAGAATTGAGAGAGGTCAGCAAGCTACTGCATGCAACCAAATCTGACTTGCCATCCATTAGTTTTTATAACATTTTGTTGAAACATAGAAATGCTTACTCACTTACACATTATCTATGGCAATTGAGTAGTTGGGACAGAGATCATATGTCTCACAAACCTAAAATACTTATATGCTCCTTTACAGAAAAAGTTTATTGATTCCAACCTAATCCAACTATGTCATTTTGTAGATGAAGAAACTGAATCCTAGAGAGACTACATGACTACATCAAGGTCACACCTCTAACAGAATTGAGATTAAAGCTTGATTAGTTCATCTTTTGAGGAAGGACAATGATAAATATCAGACCACTGACAAGTGTATTCTACCAATGAAATGAGGGCAAAAGTAAGTATTCTATAATTTGGTTTACCCCAAAGACAGAAGAAATGACTTGAGTGATTTGCTTCTCCCACTGAAGAGGTCTCTTGTCTTCATGTCAGTCAGATACAGCTGAAACAAGACTTAGGTCAAATAACATCACAATTTTATGCAATTAATTCTCTGTTTTCCAAAGGATAGGAGAATATTTATTGACTACCTTCCTAGGAATCAGTATTATATTCTTCAAAACTTGAATTATTGACAATAAGTCAGGGAAGACATTTTGGTAATTACTGAAATCTTAAATGTATTAAGACTGACTAACTGTCCCCATGTTCTGCTGTGGCACCAGCTGACAGTGAAGAAATCTATAGAAGTAGGACACATTTCCATAACATGAATATTCAGGGTTGGTGATGTAAGAATTATTATTAAACCACTGGGAAGAAACATGTTCTCCTTATTATTTGATTGAATACTAAATGCTGCCTTTTAAAAATAATTCAGTATGAATACTTTGATAATGAGGAAAGCGATACTTGGGGAAAAAAACTCATACAGTTTCCTCTGGTATAGAAGCAAGAAATTAAGTTTATACTATATAACACATCTAGAACTATTTTGGAATATTAGCTATGTTTCATTGGCATCTATCTTATATATATTGAAAAATAATGTAATAGAAGTTCAGATAAACTTTTATTTAAGTGATTTATAAAAAATAGAATAGACAGAATATGTGTATATGCACAAATAAATACTCCTGAAAATAAATAAAATGCCTATTACAAATAACAGTATTTGTTAGGTGGACATATTTGCCATAGTTCTGAGTGAAGATATTTGAATTTCTGTAAATGACATAGTTCATACTTCGCAAGGTTTCTTGTTACGATAAGAATTCTGGGTGCACAGCTAAAGAGCCATCATGTATAAAGAACATTCAGTTCCTCATAACAAAGATTTTTCTATAGTAAATAGAAAACTAATTTCATTCATTCATCTTTCAAGTGTGAATTGACCTTCTGCTGTGCACCAGCTAGTGCATTAGTTTCTGGTACTACACAAAATAGTTACAGAATCCCTGTCCTCTGAAATTTATGACCTAGGTTAGGTTATAGGCAAGTTAGTATATGATTTCAACAGAGAATGATACATGGTCTATAATAGAGATAAGCTTAGGGTACTGTTGTGGACAATTTCTCTTTTACATATTTTTCTCATCCACTCTAAGTCTATGCCTGTAACCAGTTTAGTGAGGTTGTCCCTTAGGTCAAAGTTTAGATTAGGTATCATTATACTTTTCTCTTCATGCCTCCTACTCCTGCCTTATAAGTGTCTGGTGCCTACCTTTGATTTATCAGCAGAGTTGTACTTCTCCTTGACCCTTTTCCCTCTGCTGGTTATCCCTTGTTAATGTTTTGGGCCTTCGACTTTTTACTTCTTCCACCTCTTTTTCTTCATTCTCGTCAAAACTAAGTCATCCAATGTCTTGTCATTGAGGTTTACTTTGTCAACTAGTAAACCAAGTAAGTAGCCAGTTAATTTCATTAATTCACCTGCTAGGTATTTCTGGCTGCCATCAGAAACTGTATCTAGGTATAATGTAGCAATTTTATTTTAAATGGGAATTTTTTAGAACTATAAATCCTAATATCCTAAAAATTGAGGGGCTAAGACCAAGGTTTTAAGCACTGTTATTGAAAGGCAAAAGAGAACTTTCAGTCTCTTAGCTCATATTATATCAATAGAAAACAAACCAGAGCATTGGTGAGGCCAGGTCAGCTAGGGACAGGGTAGCCATAGGGGAGTCAGAATCAATTATTTTTTAGCATAATTGCCACTTGTCTCTTACTTTTTTCTTCCCTCTTTTTCTTAAAACTACATTAGCTGTGTGTGGAGTGTAGAAGCATGATATATTGGGAAGAACCTGGATTTTGGAACCATATAGTGCTCAAATCACATACTTGAGGTTTTGCAAAAGTAAACACACATGTGTGAATACCTAACATACTATTTGTTTTCAGATTTGTGATCAATACAATATTTTTTTCCTTTCCTTCTTCACTGAATGATAATAAACAATTTCTTTATACACATCTGAAAAAAGAAGCTTGGTAGAGATAATAAAGTGTTTTGGGGACTGACCTGTGGAGCAAATTCAGAATCTGGCAGATCTATGTTATTTATTCATAAAGAGTACTGCATCATAATCATATTCCTGAATGCATAAGGCAAATGAGTGACATCTGAATACCTCAGTCACTGTGAGGGGGCAACCTGATGTGAGCGGCTGTGAGGGAAAGGCAGAGACGTCCTCCAAGGTTGTGCAAAGGCTGGCAGCACGCAGCATTGCAGGGGAGGTGACTGCTGGAGGAAATGGCAGCAGAAAAAGGAGCTATTATGAGATACTTCACTCTGAGGTAGGGTGACAATATATTTAAGCTTTGAGACATCAGATCCTCTCAGGAAACTCTAGTTTTGCCTTTCTCCTTTAGGATTTTAAAAAGAAATACCCTGAAGCTGTTTTGTTTGTTTGTTTTGCTTTGCTTTAATGCTTTACAGTATTACAATGTGGGTTTAAATACAAGAGAGTTTAGAAAACCTTTAGAGAAATGAAACATCACTGATGTAGGGAAAGTTCAGAAGGAAACAGGATCTTATATTAATTTTGTTGACAGGACTTGGGGCAGAAGTGGCTAAGCATTTTGACAGAATGAATAGGGGACTTCTAGAAGATGTTGGATGGTCTTAGGTAAAACAGTGATGGTAGAGTATGGTTAAAAATGTTGTGCTGACTAGGAAGAGAGGAAAATATCTGTAACCACTATTTCACTTAACAGAAAACAAGGGATAGAAATCAAAGGAAGCAATTGTGTTAGTCAGCTTTCTGCCATTGTGACAAAATATCTGAGAGAAATCAACTTAAGGAAGGAAAGGTTTATTTTGATTCACAGTTTCTGAGGTTTCAGTCCATTATTGCTTGGCAGGTTGCTTTTGGGCTTGTGGAAAGTCAGTACTTCATGACAGAACATCATGGTAGAGCAGAAAGTATACCTCATGGGGGTCAAGAAGCAAAAAGACAGGATTTAGTGTTTGGGATCCTTAAATCCCCTTCAAGGACACATCCAGAATGACTACTTCCTGTAAGTAGGTCCCACCTCCTAAAATTTCCACCACCTCCCACTAGTGCCATCAGCTGGGGGTCAATACCTCAATGCATGAGTTTTTCAGAGACATTTAATATACAAACTATAACACAAACTAAACACAACCATATCTAAGTATCCTCTTTATCTTTTTATGTGTCACTCAATGGAAGAACTGGGGTGTGTGTAAGTTATGAGAGGAAACGTTGCTGGCCAAGACACTGTGGTGAGAGATCTGTAAAAAGATGGTATTGGCAGTAACTTTGGAGACAACTAGATTCATTAGGAGTGGGTAGATGCTACCTAAGCCACTTGTGAGACCAAGAAGATCCTCTAGACAACTTTGAGAACAGAAATTCCATAAAAATGCTAGAAAATGGGCTGGAGAGTGGAATACTTAGTGATGGATTCATACGACCAAACTGAGACTGCAAATAGAAAACAGGAGGAATGAGGGAGAGATTTGATGCCACTGTAGGATGGTTTCCCAAAAAGCGGGGATATGCTAATAGTAGCTTGATAATAAAGTTTGTATTTTACTGGGGCAGTTTGGTGCTTTCCCTGGTAACCCATCCCTGGAGCTACTTTCCTATAGTTAAAAAAAAAAAAAAATTGTAGCTTCTTTGGTCCAGGAGTTTTCTGAGATTGTCTGAAGACTTTGCCAGGGCCAGATGGGAGCTGGCTCTAAAGCATCTCCATGATAACTTCTGTTGGTGGTGGTGGTTGGGTTTGGGTTCCATGTAAATATAATTTAGGTTGACACTCTTTTTCTCTAAACAAATGATGTAAATCCAATTATAAATTTCATTTTTTTTGTTATTATAAAATGATAATAAACTCCTTGTTGCCTTCATCTGTGCTACTCTCGCTTCTGATCCTGTCACATCTCAGAAGCTAAGCAGGGTTGGGCCTGGTTAGTAATTGGATGGGGGCCCGAGTGGGAATACCAGGTGCTACAGACTTGAGAGAAGGAATTGGCAGCTCACTTCTGAAAAAATCAGCCATTGAAAACCCTATAAATAGCAGAGAAGCACTGACACAGTGCCACGCATGGCACAGTGTCGGATAGTGTTTCCTTCTGTTGTACATAGGGTTACTATGAGTCAGATCTGATTGGATGGCACCTAACAAGAACAACAACAACAACAACAAACTCCTTGTTAGTCTATTAGAGGCTTAAAAATTGATCTGCTGGAGCATTTGTTTCTTGTGGCTTAGTGTAGCCAACCTTATTAAGAACAGTAAATTGATAAGATTTTTCTGTTTTATAGTATAATTAGGATCATATTTCTGCCTTCTATAAAAATATACCAATACAAAATTGTCTTACTTTTGGTACAAGTGCAATGACAACTATATAAAACCTTATGGTAATTGACTGCTTTTTAAATGAGGGAATTGACTGTTTTGGTCCTGAATTGAAGTTGTGACTTGTTAAATTTAGTATAGAAAATGAACTCATTAGTCCAGACTTGGAAAAGATCAGCGAGGCATGTAAGGACATTTCCCTAGGTTACATTTCTACAGTGTGTCCCAGCAGTGTAGAGCTTGAACAGTTAAAGGAAGCATAAAGAAGGTAAACCAGGAGATGGATAGAATGGCTTGGCATCAAAGGCTAAAACCTTCTGTTACTCCTATTGGTGAGGAAATTCAGTATTTCAAAACTCTTAAGTAGAATGCCTAACTCCTCTATAGTTAGCATTTCCCTTAAGCTCTGCTGGATTCCTGCTCGTAAGTCCTGTTTACTTTCTGCTCAGTTATTCACTCAGCCATGTTCAGCACTGTACCTGGGAGAAGACCAGTCTTAATGGGAGGGGTGAATGTTTGAGAAGGACTTGGGTCCCTCCTGGAGAACAAGATCACCTACCATGCCCATAAATACATTCTTACAGTTGGCAATGAATGAAAATTGTTCTTCTGATTGGTACTTGGACCTTTGCAATGGAGGGACAGCATTCCAGATGAATAGGATTATTGGCACCAGTGAGTTCTTGGTTTGAACTTCTTTTATTAGATTTGTAGGGCTGAGTGGCTTATACAACAGGAATTTATTTTCTCACATTTCTAGAGTCTGGAGTTCCAAGGTCCTAGATGTTTGTTTTTTCTGCAGGCCTTTTTCTTGACTTGCAGATGGATACCTTCTGTGTCCTCACATACCCTTTTCTCTGTATTCCAGCATTCTTCCTATCTCTTTTTATAAAGACACTGATCCTCTTGGATTAGGGGCCCACCCTTATGACCTTATTTAAGCTTAATCGTCTGTTTAATAGCTCTGTCTGTAAATAAAGTTATACTGGAAGTTACACTTTTAATATATGAACTTTAGAAGACACAATTCAGTTCATAACAATTCTCATGCCGCTTCTGTTGATGGTAAAAATCAATAGAAATGTAGCATGGGCAAAAAAAAAGTTTTAAGGCACTGATATTTTAGGGTTGCTTGTTAGTGGAGCACAAACTAGTTATTCAAATTAGTATTTGTGTCTTATATTGTCTGGGTTAAGCAGCAGCCTATTTTCCCACTTAAAGAGACAGGACATCTTTAGTAGATCCTGTGCTGTGCATGTGCATATAATCAGGTATACCATATCCTCCCATAAAGGATGCTTGAGAATGATGACACTTAGATACCAACTGGAATTCCAATGATAATTTATTTATTGAAAACCCACTCTGCCAAGTTCTGGAGATACAATGGTAAATAATACAGCACTCCCATCACGAAGCACAAGGGAAGGTGATATGAAGCAATTTGTTGTTGTTGTTGTTGTTAGATGCCATTGAGTAGGGTCTGACTCATAACAATCCTATATACAACAGAGGAAACACTTCCTGATATTGCACCATGCCCGTCATTATTGTCAGTACTTCTCTGCTATTCATAGGGTTTTCAATGGCTAATTGTTTGGGGATTATTTTGGGAATGGGCTACCAGTTCCTTCTCCCACTTTTTTGTGGTGCTGGTCCTTCAACCCAGGGCTACAGAACACACAGAGGAAACACTGTACCAACTAAGCTAAACCCTATCCCCTATTGAAATTTAGGGTAAGTACTAATAATGCATGCTGGGATTTAGCTCAGTTGGTAGAGCACTGTGCTGCAGTCTCTGAGGTCCCGAGTTCAATTTCCAGTACTGCAAAAATGGGAGAAGGGCCTGGAAATCCACTCCCAAGGCAATCCTGAAACAGTCAGCCATTGAAAACCCTATGAGGGTCGCTATGAGTCGGGTACAGACTGGATTGCACAACAACAACAACTAATAATGCATATTTGTTTTTCTTCTCTTTCTCTCATTCTTTCTCTCTCCCTCTGTCTCTTGATTTTTATCTCCCCCTCTCTCTTTTTGTGGCACTTGGTGATTGAACCCAGGGCCTTGCATATACTTTGCAAGTACTCTACCAATGGGCTGCATCCCAGCCTATTTTTTAATTTTTATTTTGAGACAAAATCTCTCTAAATTACACAGGCTGCCTCTGACCTTGAACTCGCAATCCTTCTGTCTCTGCCTTCCAAGTTGCTGGGATTGCAGGCTTGTGCCACCAGGCGCAACTATATTTTTTTCTTTTCAATTTTGACTTCAAACAGGAATGATTACTTTCCCTCTGAAGTCTATTGTATCTTGAAATTAGGTGATAGTTACTATATGGACACAGACAAAGACAGAAAGGTTAGTGTCCTAGGCAGGATGGTGGAAATTGTATCAGCTTCTTTGTGGACAACTTTGGGAGTCATTAGCATATAGATGATAAATGAAAGGATAGAAATGATGTATATGACTGAGGTGGTACAGGTGTATTGAGAGCAGAGACAGGGCCATTTTCTGTTTTCATAATAAAGCAGCTGAGGAGACAACTAGAAAGTCCATTTGTACCTGAAATTTCCCCATAAAAAGTTTTAGTTAGCATTTAGTCATTGAGCTTGTGAACACATTATAGGAAGAAGCCATTGAAAATCCTGTGTATAGCAGAGAAGTGCTGTCAAATATAGTGCCTGAAAGTGAGTCCCCCAGGCTGGAAGGCTTTCGAGAAACAACTGGGGAAGAGTTACCTTCTCAAATTAGAATCGACCTTAATGACAGGAATGGAGTAAAGTTCCTGGGACCTCCTTTTGCTGATGTGGCATGATTCAAGATGAGATGAAACATAGTGACTGCAGCAGTGGACTCAAACCTAAAAAATTGGTGTGCATAGCAAGGTGTTGAATAGCATTTTGTTCTATTATACATAGGGTCACTATGAGTTGGACCTGACTTGATAGCACTCAATAAGAGAATAGAAAGGAAAAAAACATATATAGGAATGGATGAGATCATCCATGTTGGGTGAAACAAATGTTGGTGAAGAAGAAAAAAGGGACTAGTGTAGGAGCCTGAAGGTATCACCATTTAAATAACATGTAGAGAATCAAATTCATTCAAATCAGCAAAGACGGAACCCATTGGAGAGGTGGGAAGAAGGTTAAGAAAGTAGTACTTCAGAAGTCAAGTGAAGAGAATATTTTCAAGAGTAGGAGGTAGTGGACTATTCCTCTAAGAGTTAAGGAAATGAGACTGAAATTGTGCACATGAGATTTTGCAACAAAGACATCATTGGTGACTTTAATAAAAGTGATAGAGATAGAACCAGATCAATGGGCTGAGGCATGAATATAAATTGAGGAGATGGCCCAGGGGATGTCCACATTCCTTCTCCAAAATGTGATGATGAAAGAGAGCAGTAAGGCAAAGAGACATTTAGGAAGAAATAGAATGGGAAGGTTAGGGGTGAGTTCATGTTTTAGGGTAGAAGAAGCAATAGATTCTGATGAGAATGGGCAGGAAAACACTAGGAGTAGAAGATAAATGGGCAGGGAAATGATTTATAGATCTGGGTCCTGAGATGATAGGAGCAGAGGAGAAAGGATCAATCCTATTCAAAAAGAAGGACTTCTCTTGTTATGGTAGGGAAGGATGAGAGGATGGCTGGTAAGGAAAGTTTACAGATTTGTGATAGGATAGTAGGCATTTGTATCTGATGGTATGGTAGTCGTTAGTGCTGCTTACCAGTTATTTCTGTTTTTTTTCTTCAGGGCATTTCAGGATTGCACTTGTTTGCCTTCATGCAGTTGCCATTAGACTAGCTTCAGTCATTAAAGTTTAAGTGGAATCTTCTAAGTTGAAGCATCTAGAGCTAAATGATGATTTGCCACACTCTCCTTTTTTCTTTCCCAGTGTCATTAGCAGCAGTCCAAACAGTGTCTGCATGATTAGCCAGATTGAAGAGAGAAAATAACACAGCAGACCCAAGTGATCCACAGTGAACATATAGCATGAACAAACAGTAAACCTTGGTGTTTTTCTGAGCCACTGAGATTTTAGCATTGCTTATTAATGTAGCATACTCTAGTCTATCATAACCATATTTGTAGTTTGCATTTTCTCTGGGAAGACAGAAAGGAGATCCTTCTAAGCTGAACCCTAAAGTGAAATTATTTATTTTAAAGTCAGTCTAGCTTATCAATCACATGCAGTGATGTTACACAGTTGGTTGAAAACAGAAGAAATGACTGACATGTTCATTTTGATTTTTTCTGCACAAAGAAGAAGTAATGACTCACAGTTATAACAGTACAAAATAGCTTCCTTGAAATATGCAGAATAGATGTTATATTGAGTAGTTTTTTTTTTCTTTTAAAGAATAAAGGATAAGTAAACCATTGACAGGCTGTGGTTTAGCTCAGTTGTTAGAGTGTTGCTCTGCACTCTCTGAGGACCTGAGTTTCATCCCCAGCACTGCAAAAATGGAACACTTTTTTTTTTTTTTTTTTTTTTTTTGTGGTACTGGGGGTTGAACCCAGGGCCTTGCCCTTGCATGCTCTGCAAGTGCTGGACCACTTAGCTGTACTCTCAACCCATTTTTTTGTTTTAGTTTTTGAGACAGGGTCTTGCTAAGTTACTCAGACTGCCTTGGGTCTTGAACTTGTGATCCTCTTGCCTCTGCCTCCGGAGCTGCAGGGATTATAGGCGTGTGCCACTGCGCCCTGCTGGCACAGCAAAAATGGGAGAAGGACCTGGCAATCTACTCTAGAAGCAATCCAAAAAAACAATCAGACATTGAAAACCCTGTGAGGGTGGCTATGAGTTGAACCTAACTCGATGGCACCTAACAAGAATATCATGACCATTGACAAAGGGACTCTCTATTGCTGAAAATCTATGTTAGAATATTCTCTTTCTGAATTACCATTGAGCAACAACAAAAACACCCAAATCATATGGACAGATATGTACAGTGATGAAAGGACTTGTAGGCTTCTGAAGACATCAAGAAGAATTGCATTTCTACCAAAACAATTAGGAATTTAAGGACACAGTGGAAGAGGTCCACTCAAAAACAATTTTGGATATAGTGATTGTAACTGGTGTGTGTGTGTGTGTGTGTGTGTGTGTCTGTGTGTGTGTGTGTGTGTGTGTGTCTATATGCATGTGTGTTTAAAAGGCTAGATGGTTCTGAATACAGACCTTATAACATGATCTGCTAACAGGAAGCTTTTTGATCTTTGTTCCACTTAGTTTAATAATACTTTTTAAAATCCTGTGTGAAAAGATTTTAAAGAGAATAAAAAACTTTCACTTTAAACTCAGTTGTCATTCAGAGTGATAATTGAATATGTCTAGTAGCTCAGATTTTTTTAAATAGAAAAATTACAATGCAACTCTCTTACTCCTCTAATTTCTTACCTTAGATAAAATTGTAGGCCAAGATATTGCTACATCCTAGGACTTCAGAGCTCTTTGGGGATTAACTTGGCTAAATTCAGAAGCCCCTTATTGAAACTTATTTGGAACAATACAAAATGGGAGTAGATAAGCAAGTGTATCTAAAAAGAAATATAGTACATTGTGAATAACTAGGAAATATAGTATTTTACATAACAAACAACAACAATAACATATAGCTATAGTAATTGTGGACAATGACAACATACTCAGTAGAGAATGGAGATGCCAGGTTATCTTGCTCGGGTTTCAGCGAGGCTCTTAGTATTTGGCTCATCTGTCCTTTGTTATGTGAAAATAGATATAAAACAGAACAAAGTGCAAGAAATGATTCAACAAGCAACAGAATACCTGTCTTAAACTATTTTAAATAATATCAAAATTTGTTGGTGCCCATATTTACAAATTCAGAGGTATTGTGGGTTTCACAGTTGCTTCAACCTGTGTTCTTTTCACACTGCTTTCTTCTATGTGTTTGGTTTATTTTCTGACTGTAAATACCCCAATTACCAGTTTTACAATTACCCAGGAAAACATCCCAAAGAAGAATAGGAAACACTTGTGCATATTGGTCAGAGGACACTTTGAATCAATAATAGCAGCTAGCAAAATGGAGTATTCATCCTGGCTTAAGCCTAATCAGAGTCACCTTGTGGTCAAGTCATATAAATTATTTGTGGAAGGGCTACCTGACAGAAAGTAAGGAGTGGGGAAGGTTGTTTGCAGTCAGACAATACCTATAACATTGATTTATATGATTAACAACTTTTGTTAACTTTCTCTGCCCATTGAAACTTTTGCTATGCAGGATTTAAGGTGTATTTCTAACAGATGAATCTTGATGGAGGCAGGTCAGTAATATAATCGGGGTCCCTTAGAGACACTAATGTATATAAATGTACTTAACTTTGTTTCTAAGGAACACATTTCTCAGTCTTTCCTCTCTCTAACAAAGGTCACAAAGTGCTCAAAGTTATTTGCTGCAAAGTGAACTTTCATAAGTAGTTACTGAACTTTCTTAAGGCTGCACTGCAGGGTGTTTGATTTTTGGAAGATCTTCTCATTAATCCCAAACTTTTTCACAGCTCTCTATCTCTACTACTAAAGACATCTCCTCACTGGTTAATTTATCTCCTTTGATCTTGGAGTAATGATCTTACTCCATCTGTTTACAGACCCAACAGTGTCTCCCTGTGAAAAGGGAAGCCCGTAGAGAATGCAGTATAGACACTGCCACCCTTCTATAGCTATTTCCCATACACTCATAATACTTTCTTATGGGGAGCAATGAATTTAAAGGACCAAATGGGACATATTTTATTTGAGATATAATTATGTTATCTTCATTTTTTTTCATTGTTTTCACAAATGTTCCCCTTTTCCTACCTGCCAGGACTGGAGATGTACACCCAACTTGGAGTACAGTGTTCCTAGTGTGTGTAGGAAGCCTACGTGGATCAGAACATGTCATCATTGATCACAACTTCCCACATTACCTCTGGTTCCTGCCACAGTCGTGGAGAGCAGTTATGAGCAGGCTGCCACCTTTACATTGCCAGAGCGGTGGCTCAAGCTCCAGCTATGTATCTTTTGCTTTCTGCCCTGCGGCTTCTCTGAATTCATGGTGTGGACACCTGGTGGAGGCACTTGCCACTCCTATGTCAAGAAGAGAATTAATGCCCCAGATAAGCAGCTTTGAGATTCATTCTAACTAACTCCTTGAAGGTCCTAAAGAACTGAGCATCTGTTTGTTGTCTATAGTATTAATCAGCTGAATAGGACATTCTTTAAAGAAAAAGATTTTAATAAATTGAGGCATATCTTACAGAAAAGTTCATCAGTCTTCAATGTACATCTTTATGAAATTTTACATGTGCATACATCCAGGTAGCTACCACCAAGATTTAAATA
The DNA here is from genome assembly GCA_007922755.1 of Pedetes capensis. Lineage (NCBI taxonomy): Eukaryota > Metazoa > Chordata > Mammalia > Rodentia > Pedetidae > Pedetes > Pedetes capensis. Next base: position 64,301 of record VMDO01008994.1, read on the forward strand.
TAGAATATTTTGGCCACCTCAGAAAGCTATCTTGTGCCATCTCAGCTTTTGAACTTCATTTAAAATGATACTGTATATCTCATTTGAGGCCTTATTTTATGATTCCCCTCCTCTCTCTCTTCCTTCCTTCCATCCTTCCTTCCTTCTGTCATCCCTCCCTCCCTTCCTTCCTTCCTCACTCTGGCTCTTTCTTTCCCTCCTTTCTTTATTTTGACAAAGTCATGCTATATAGCCCAGGCTGGCCTCAAACTCATGATCCTCCTGCCTCAACCTCCAGAGTGCTGGGATTAAAAGTATTACCATGCTTGGCTTGGGACCTTATTTCTTACCTTCAGTGTTATGCTGGAGGGTTTGCCTATGTTGTTGCAGGTGTTAGTGCTGGGTTCATTTTTACTGTTGTGTACTATTCCAAATTTAATCATTAATGAAGCTTTCTTATATTGGCTTTCTCTCCTTTGCTGTTTCATTCTCCTTGGTTTCTAACTCTTCACTGGAATCACACCTCAAGTAAACTTCCTGCACCCATATCTTCTCTTCCTAAATCCCTATCCCAGAATCTGAGAGCCCCAGCATTATTACTATGAGTTAGGAAATAAGAATTCTCTCATTTAGTTGTACTCCTTACTTGATATTTGATCCTGAGAAGCCACTTCCTCCCTGAAGGGTTCAAGTTTTCTCTTCTATAAAACATGAAGGTCTTTGAGCTGTTTTCAGGTCTTAAATTCTGCAGTTCAGGTCTGCAGTATAAAAGGAGTCTTCCAGGGAAGACAATGCTTAATAGATAGGAGTAAATGGTAGCATTTCATGCACATGGGATCATAGATATGAGGTAGCAACTTTACATAGATCTTTTCTTGGTGTCCTAAAATCTTGCTGCCTAAGTGGCTAGCTGGGCTGGGATTTAGCTCTGTTGGTAGAGCACTGCTCTGCAGTCTCTGAGGCCCCGAGTTCGATTCCCAGCTCTGCAAAATGGGAGAAGGACATGGCAGCCCACTCCCAAGGCAATCCCGAAACAGTCAGTCATTGAAAACCCTATGAGGGTCGCTATGAGTTGGACTTGACTCAATGGCACCTAACAACAACAAGTGGCTAGCTGGTTGCTTTTCCTGAGCTGAGAAAGACTCACAGTACAAAGAAGTCAGTTGGTGGAGAGAGCACTTCAGTGTAAGGGCAACTGGAAGGAAGCAAAAATTTTGTAATGGAACAGCAATATATAAGCTATGGATCAATGTATCTCATTTTCCTTCTTTTCTCAGGCTGACTAAAACTGGGCCATTTTAAAGATGATTTCTGGGGCAAAATGTACTCAAAATAATACATAAATTTTATAAGGGTGACTGATAATAGAACTCACCTGAGATTGTAGGAGAAAAAACTCTGACAGTTGACCACAGTTTCCACCTTATTCTATGATATGTATTTCACCTTCCTTCAGTGAAACCTTTTCTAAGTAACTACTATAAATTGCACAGCCATTATAGTAATTGATTTCATATTTCACTTCTGGATGTCACCAAGATTTGCCCTCACTCAATGACATTGTTTCCATGGTAACTAATGCATTTTAAATGATAGGAAATGTGAAGAGTAGAAAAGATCAATTAGTAATATATAACTCCAATTAATATATAAATGATTGAGGTTATACATGTGAAGCAAAATTTTTTAAAAGTGATCACAACAGTCTAACAATTATGGTTGGACTTTGGCAAATGGTGCATATATTGGTTTTAAATAAATCTGCACTTTGTTGCACACGTCTGACTACACCACATTTTAGGCTTTTATGTAAATAAGTAAATGTGAAAGAGCTATTCATGCAATCAGTCCTTAATTATGTATTGTCTAGATCCTGCCTGCCTCCTTTTCTTATTTTCTGTCATTTCATTCTCTCTTGGCATTTTTATCAGAAGGGATAGAAGAGAAGGTAAAATTAAAATGATTTTATTTTGCTTCTCAAGAACTCTGTGAGAGCACATTAATTACTTCATTTATCAGGGGTATATTGACCACATTCCAGAAATTAACATTCTCTGCTATTCCTCAATTAGGCAAAGCACTTTCCTGCTAAGATGTCATGTGTTCAATGTTCCTTTTGTCTGAAATGCTCTGTCCTGGATATTTACATGGATCAGTCACCACTGTCTCTTTTATGTCTGCTCAAATGTCATCTTCATAGAGAGATCTTCCCTGCTATCCTTCATGAAATAGCAACCCTCACTCCCCCAAACACCCTGTGTGTCTTTTGCCCTAGTTCTTTATACTCCACATTTCTTATAACATCAAACAGTCTATTTTCATCCATTCATTCTTTGTAAATCTCCTCACTACAATAAGATCAATGGGGCCTAAGTAAAGAGAATTTCTGTTTTCTTCTCACTGCCTTGTTCCCAGTTTATAGAGTAATAGTAGCTAATATTTAGTAGGAACATAGTAACTATTTTTTGAATGACTACATGAATATATGGGTAAAAGGGACAGATTCTGTTCCTGCCTTTGGAAAACTTATTTCTGGGACCTTGATGGTTAATAAAAAAGCTTATAAATAAGATTATAGTGGGAAGTTATGTTAAATGAAATCTATAATTAGGAATTTATAATGGGTAGTACATGGTAGCGTAGTCATCTTCTGGGTATCAGGGAAGATTTTTTGGAAGATTGGCATTAAGTTGAGGTCAAGGGGAGAGTAAGAGCATGACACAGTGGTTCCAGGAAGTGGAATAAACTGGTTGAAATGAAATGGCCAAGGAGCACATGGCTATGCTATTCTGTTTGGACACGGTATATTTTCCATCACATTTTATGTGACCAGCACAGTGTTTAAAAATTGAACTTGTACATGTTTGTAGGTAGAGTATGCCCTGTTCAGTTAACTCTAGGTTCTCCTACTCCTGATTATATTATAGTCTATGTTGTTGTTGTTATTAGGTGCCGTCGAGTCGGTATCCGACTCATAGCGACCCTCATAGGGTTTTCAATGGCTGAGTGCTTCGGGATTGCCTTGGGAGTGGATTGCCAGGCCCTTCTCCCATTTTTGCGGTGCTGGGGCCTCAGAGACTGCTGGTGAACTCGGGGCCTCAGAGACTGCAGCGCAGCGCTCTACCCACTGAGCTAAATCCCGGCATTATAGTCCATAGGATTTACATATTAAGTGTATCTGATTGGACCTTATAGAGATGTGAGTTGGTAACCTCTGCCTCATAACATTCCAAGGAGTGGAAGGTTTCTTAGAGTATTAGGAATGGTGAATGCCAAGCCTGAGGTCCTTAGTGTGAATTGGAATAATTGATTTAAGCACTCTATGGTTTCAAAATACATCAGATAGTGTCATCTCTTGTACTTTTATATAATTCAGAGTAATTTTGTTTTTCAGTGAATGCATATCTAAATGCTATATGTTTAAGAGGGAGAAATGTGAATCAAGTGGCAAAATCACATACTATACAGAAAATGCGAGTTTTGAAATGGACATATTTGACATAGGCTTTTATTTCCACACATACTTTTTGTTTGTGGGCTTCTAGGCAACAAGGCCTAGTACTTAGTAGTACATATTCTGGGCCAGACTCGTGAGGTGTGAACCTTGGCCTCTGCTGTCATCAGCTGTATAATTGTGGAAATTATTAAACCTGTCTGTGCCCTGTTTCCTTCCTGTAAAAGGAGACTATATTAGTACCTGCTTGGTAGGTTTGTTATAAGGATTAAATAAGTTAATTTATGTAAAGCACTTACAACAGTGCTTGGTATTTATTAATTCCATAATAAATGTTAAAACTGTAACTTATAATTACTATAAATATCTAAGAAAGTCCTGGAAAGGCATTAAACTTTCCTGAACAAGACATGATATATCCATTGTTCATATTGCTTTCAGGAAGAGAGTAGATGTAGAACAATAATCTTGTGACTGATGAATAAGAATATTTTTTAAGGCTGGTGTCATTTAACTTAACAAAATGATTGTCAGTTAATTTATAGAACTTGATAAAAGACATACTTGGTTTTTTAAAGTGCTAACAGAATAATTTTTGCAGTTTGCCTATCTTATGATTTCATAAGTAACTACTTTAAGTCAAAAATATTTAGCAGCCTAAACAAAACTTCAAAGAAGCAATTTTGCTATAGTTTTGCAAGGAGGATCCCCAAATTCAATAATACATTTGTATACAAAATTCTCAACTCTACCTCATAAAGATTAAGTTGCAGGGGGCTTTGCAGTTCTACTTACTGTGCCTCTGATAGCACTGAATTGGATAATGGAGCTCTTTGGCTGTGGCTTCCCTTTCTGAGAGTGTAACATTTCACTCTACACTCATGAAGAGTGAAACAGCACATCTTAGGAAATGCTGCTGGGCCAATTGCTGGAGGGAAACTAGTGTCTACCCCATTCTTGAAAACAAAATTGCTTGTGTAGGAGGTGATGAGCAAAGAAGCCAGCTATTTACAGGTTTGGGAAACGGAAATAACCCTGTCCTCTGATGTTCTTTACATTTTCCTGTTTTTTTTTTTTGTTGTTGTTGTTGTTTGTTTGTTTGTTTCTCCATAATCCAGATCCACTGAGAATAGGATTGTGGGCCTGTTGTGGGTGGGTGGGAATATCAGAAGATGGGTTCATAGAAAATCAGTAAAGGGACGCTTTATTGCCTCCATACAGATCACCATCCATCTAGCTATCTCTTGCCACCATGTAAATTTTAGTGGCAAGTGTCCAGTCATATTTTTCCAGGTGTTCTAAAGCATTCAGCCAATTCATTAATTTATAGTTTTTATTTTTAAATAACTCTCACGTAGTGTAATGCATTTTGTTTCCTCTTCAAGATCAGGAATAACTAGGGGCTGGGGGTATAGCTCAGTGGTAGAGAGCTTCCCTGGCATGTTTGAAACCCTGAGTTTAATCCCCAGCATTGCCAAAATAAATAAAAACAATAAACAAAAAATATAGTATGCTACATGAGCTAATGCATAATTACATTATCTGGTGGAGGTGGTTGCTCTAATACATTTTAGTAAACATTTATTATATACTTGGCCCTTTACCTGAATTCTAGGATAAAGAAGGGACCATTATTAACTTTGGAACAGACAAGGAAAATGAGACTTGAGCATGTTATCCAAAGCACACAGTTAGAAGATGCTAATTCAGCTTGGGAATGTGAATCTTTTAATTCTACAATTTTCTTGCTTATTTACTTTTACTTGCCATTAAAAACAAGAGAAATGCAGGTCAAACAGTGAATACTATAACACAGATTGGTTAGAATTGAAAAAAAATCTATCATTAAGAAAGAATTTTTACTATGTTAAGGTAAATCTAAATCTTCAGGTTCAAGGTAAAACTACATTTCTTTTAGATATTTGTCTGTATCAAAGGATATTATTCATTTTTTGTAGAAAAGCTTCATATAACTGAATAAAGGAAAATAAAGGATATTTAAAGTCCTTTTTATTATTTATGTATATTCATTCCTATATAGAAATGGGTTCTTGTGACATAGTTATAAATCCCTGGTTCATTCATTTATTACTTCTTATGGTTAAATATTGCCTAGCAGTTGTGAATAAGTTAGCGCTTTCACTTATACAAATGGCATCATTTCAGGATATTTTCAGAAGTTCTCTTTTACCTTAGGTTTCAACATCACCATCTGCTGTGTTGTACCTCCCAGGAGATATTCAGTGATGGCATTAGTCCATTTGTAAAGACCAGCTTGATAAAGGCCATACGACTTTGCAAAGTGTGAAAGAAAGAATAGCTAACAATCTCAGTATTCACAGATAGACTCTATGCTTCAAATATGAAAGCATGAGATTTTAGGATAGAGGTCTCTTCATATTTCTTGGGGGTTTTACCTTTTTCTTATGGGTATTTTAAAAACGTTTTATCAGTGGGCTGGGATTTAGCTCAGTTGGTAGAGCACTGAGCTGCAGTCTCGGAGGTCCTGAGTTCAATTCCCAGCACTGCAAAAATGGGAGAAGGACCTGGCAATCCACTTCTAAGGCAATCTCGAAACAGTCAGCCATTGAAAACCCTATGAGGGTCGCTATGAGTCCGATACTGACTTGACAGCACCTAACAACAACATATTTATCAATAAATCATAAAAGTCACTTTTCCTTAAGTATCAATTGAAGAATAATTTATCTAACCTCCTTACTTTTTCAGTCCATTTTCTTATTAGTATGTTACCAAACAGTAAAATGTCTGCAGCCATAGCTCCCTAGCATTGGATACCCCCTGATCTGGGAAGCTAAGCAGGGTTGGCCTGATTAATAGTCCTTGGATGAGAGACTGCCTGGAAATACCAGGTGCTGCAGGCTAGGGGGAAGGACCTGGATGCAATCCACCCAGAAACAATCTACCACTGAAAACTACATGAGTAGCCGAGAAGCAATGACAATATTGCCAGCCATGGCACAGTGTTGGAGAATATTTTGTTCTCTTGTACATGGGGTCATTATGAGTCAGATCCAACTCAATAGCGCCTAACAACAAGTAGTAAAATAACAAAATGGAACAACTGAACTGAAAAGGAGAAATACACCATATAGCTAGTCCATACGTTGTAAAACAGATTTTTGAGTAATCAAGTTTGTTGAGTCTAACACCAAACTAGCTGATTATCTTGGCTAATTTAGCAAAATACAAGGTAATAATCACAATGTATCATAATGTTTTTTACTTTACTAGTGTGTCAGCTCTTATGATTAGGGGTAGTGTCCTTTTCCTTTTTATATTATTAGCACTTAGCAAAGTACTTATAATAATGGTTGTCTTTGAATTATGATTGATGGATAAGTGGAACAAAAAGAAAACCAGGGAAAACAGTAGTCTTTTGTTAAAAAAAAAAGCATAGCAACTCATCCTTTCTCATTCTTTTAATGACTTCTAAATGTCAGGAGATATCTTATGGGGCCAGTATGAAGTTTTATGCCTACAGTAGATTCATTAGGTAGGTGACTTTTTGCTATTTTTTTGCCAGATCATATAAGATTTTTCCTCTCGTGATTTGTGATATAAATTTGTAAGTAAGTCATCTAAATACATCTGACCACTTTTCTATGAAAGCCTCACATTAATCCTTATGCTTGTCACTTTTAAATGATTCCATTTTAAATGCAAACATCTATATCAACAACAACAATATGGAAGTCCAGGAAACTTATTACTAAATGGGGAGAGCCCTGTTATTAACCTCTTTCATTCCTCTTGGCATAGAGAAATGATCATTCAAGTGCCTGAGGAATGTCTTAATGGCATTTTAACCCTAGAGAAAGGCTCCATTTTCCTTAGAAGGAAGACGATTTTATTTTCCAGGGTCTACTTTTAGTTCCTTCTACCTCATGACTCAAAAGATGTTAGTTCGTATCCTCAAACATCTAAATTATAGTTTGGTTTTTCTTGCCTTTCTTTTTAAAAAGGGCACTAGAAAATGCCTATAGTAAATCAGCTTGATTGATAAAAATTTGGAAAAAATGTTGGTCTAACATTAACTACTTCAAAAGTAAAGTCATAAAGGCAGAGCCATGCTATTACTTAGTTCATAAATGCCCGAACATGTTATTCATTTACTCTGCTCATCAAAAAGCATTTACCGAGCATGTTCTATATGCCAAGTGCACTATGACCTAGGGATTAAAGAGAATTAAGATAATACTGTTTTCTATAGCTTCATATTCTAAAGTAATAATCACATTTCATTTTTATTTGTGATAAATAACATATTCAAATAAGTTTTAAGAACAGATATAGATTCAGTTTAGTATATAGCCAGTTTTTGCTCAGTCACTGCAATAAGACAATGCTATATAGGGAGAACAGAAATTTGAAATTAGAATGAACCACCTTAGAAATCTGAAATTTGATTGGAGCAGATGCTGGAAGGAAATCTAGCCTACGTGTCAAAATTGATATCCAGAATTTCTGTCGATTACACCAACAGTCCTTTTTGGAAGGTCTAATAGAGTAAGTAAGCAGTGAGAATGTGCAATTAGAGATAATTCAGCATTAGTAAATTCAGATATCCTGGCAGATGGGGAGTTAGTGACTAAGAAGTTTTCCAGTAAGTCTTAAAGTGAGCAAGACATGGTTTTAGGGCTGGATTACATGGGAGAGCTTAATCGGAGGTTGTTGAAGAAGGAAAATTGTGGAGTGTGGAATATTTTTAGTTCTAAGAATATTATTAAAGTACATAGTCATCAAACAAGGCAGAAATCTGATGAAGCAAACTGAGGCATGCAGATTATTTCTCTAGGGAGATCCTACAGCTCTTTTCTATTCTTCTGTCCCTCTCTCCCTCCTTCCAATTACCTGTACTCCCTGCTTTCATATCCACTTATGCTTTTCATACTTAAGTGGAAATGCTGTCTGAGATAAACTTTTTATCTTTGTATTAGAAAGAGGAATAGTCCAAAAAATTAAAAAAGAACACTGATGTATATGCATTCTCATATTCCTTCCTTACAGAATGATAAAACATGTGCTTTTCAAAGTAGCCACAAGCATTTCTTGTTCTCTCTTCTAATGCTTTGCTTTTCTTGCAGGCCTGGGCCTAACTTTCTTATGCATATAGAACATGCTCGGTAAATGTTTTTTGATGAGCAGAGTAAATGAATAACATGTTCGGGCATTTATGAACTAAGTAATAGCATGGCTGTGCCTTTCTGACTTTACTTTTGAAGTAGTTAATGTTAGACCGACAATTTTTCCAAATTTTTATCAATCAAGCTGACTTACTATAGGCATTTCTTATGGGAACTGTGCTCTCAGCTAGTTTTCCCAACTGCTGCCCTAATCAGCCCTGGGGATGCACAAGGGGGAATCCATCCTGTTTCTCCCTTACTCCTTTACATTTGCATCTGAGGTGTGTGGATTGTAATTCTCTCTCTTTGGAGGGACACAGGATTTAGCAGTGGTGAGGAAGCAGGATTTTCTGATGCTTTGGTTTAATGCTCTTCAGGTTAGCTTAGCTGAAGAGATAGAGATCACAGCACCGCCTAATTCACTGTGTTCCTCATTGAGTTTTGAGTTCAGAGCTTCAGCTCACAAGATGCTTTATTATCCCTTCCTCAGGAACCTAGACAGGACAGAATTCTGGTCCAAGGAAAATAACCAGGAACTTCTGCATCCATAATCCTATACCATCATATTTTTGCTTCTTAAAATAATTCCTACTATTTGTAAAAGGACACAGATGAGAATTGGACATTGGAAACAAATAGAAGCTCTGTTACTACTAGTATAGAACGAATAATATCAGGGTGTAGCCCAAAGTTTATGCATGTTATCACTAATCATTAGAAATGTGTAGCAGAGATGTTTTTATCCCCCCTTTACAGGTAACAAAAGTATGCTTAAGTTAGGGAACCTGTCAAAGGTATATGAAATTAAGAATGGCAAAGCAAGTATTTACGCTTTAGTTTGACTGATAGGAAAGCCATTTTACCACAGTTCAACTACTCTTCAAGGTCACCAACAACCTCCATGTCGCCAAATCTAATGTACCTTAATCTTTCCACATTTTGCCTGAATTCTCAACAGTATAGAACAGCTTATCCATAGCCTTAAAATACTCTCTGCTCTTAGCTTTTCTGACATAACACTCTTCTGATTTTTCTCTTACTTGCTAACCTTTTCTTGTAAGTGTTCTTTGCAACCCTCTCTTCATTTATCTGACTTTTAAATCATAAATTCTTCAGGTCTGGGTTTTCTCTTTTGAAACTCTCTCCATATGCGATCTCATCTTGTTAGATGGCTTTAAATAGTATCTGTACATCTCATGACTTAGTATCTTTTTGGCTTCACCCTGATTTTTCCCCAGCATGTTTTACTCCAGCTATCCTGGATTCCTTGATCATATTTAAATATGCTAAGCATAGTTCTGCACCTTTGAACTTAATGTTCTCTCTGTTTGTGACACTTTATACGTATCAGATATATGCACAGCTGGCACCTTCATCTCCTTCAACTCTACTCAAATGTCACCTTCTAAGAAGATCAACTCTGTGTATTTTATGTATAAAATGATAGTCAATGCCACTCCAGGCCCTCCTACTTTCCTTGCATTCTTAGTTTTCTTCTTAAAACTTATTACCCTCTGGCATACTGTAAACTTCTTGAGGTCATGTAGCAGGTGCTCATTAAATATATTTTGGATAAATTAATGAATAACTCATAAGTATGTAGTCACTGTGACTGCTCTCCTAGGCCTCAGAGCCCTGGAAACTAAGGAATATAAAAGTTAGTGTTGGGCTCCTAGGCCTGAATATCTGGGCTTAGTTCACAGCTCCACCATTTACCAGTTGCTTGATCCATCCACTTACTCTCTTTGCGTCTAAGTTTCCTCTTTGCTAGAATAAAGACAGTACTGGTATCACTTACTTCCTAAGTTATTTTGAGGAGCAAATGATATAAAAATGCATAATACCTCCTATGTAGTAAAAGTACTCTACCACTCTTTGCTGTTGTTATTGTTATTATTGCAGTACCTAGTCACTTCCTTGATTTACTGGGTTGTCCTACAGGTATCTTAAACTTCTTATGTCCAGAATGGAACCTGAGACATTTCCCCTGAGACTTCTCTCCCCTCCTGTCTTCGCCATCTAAGCAAATAGTCTCACATGTTGCTTGCAAGATAACTGGGATCATCTATGATTTCTCTTTCCTTTACTCACCACATCCAATCCACCAGCAGGTTTGTGAGGATTCTGCCTTCAAAATGCAGTGTTTCCAGATTTCTGCAACTCCGCTGCCATCACCTTGGTTCACAACACCATGACCTCACCTTTTCATTCTCCTCATATATAATCTTTGAACTAGTTTATTTTCTCCTCTTGCCCTCCTTCCAATCCATTATCATACAGATGTCATGCTCATGTTTTAAAAAAAATTTCCATGATTACATACATCCTTTGGAGATTTTCCACTGCATGTAGAATAAAATCCAAATTCTGCACCACAGCTCACAAGGCCCCGCAGGATCACAAACCTATCTACCTCTCCTATATCCTCTTGTCCCACTTTCCTTTTTGTATGAAATACTTCAGCCATCTTGACTGCCCTTTTTCTTCTTGAAACTGTTTTTTACCCTTTACTGACTCAGAGAATGTAAACCAATTGTCCCTTGTGACTGAAATGCTGTTTCCTCAGGTCTTTGACTAGTCAGTTCTTTTTTATTCTCTAGATCTTAGCTCAAATGCCATCTGCCAGAGACCTTTTTGCAGCACTCTTGTTAAAAGGTGGAAATTACAAGTGGATAATTGCATGATATTTTGACTTGAATAGTTTAAATTGTTTAGTGAAACAATTATTCTTATTAATGACTTTCAGGTTTTGTTTTCTCTGAAAACCATTTTCTATCAATAAGTTATTAAGTTGAACCTCATTATATAAAAATGATAAATTCAGGACTATAGTGCTTACATTCGGATAGGGTGAGAAGTGAGGTCCCAGATTCCCATCTGCTTATCTGTTCTGTCACCTATTAGAGTACTACTGACTTTTAGAAAGCCAATTTAAAAACAATTGGTCTACATAACCTCCATATAAATTAGGCAATTTTTGAATTAGAGAAATGACCATGTCTACACTCACATAACATAAAATGCACAATTTAATGAAATCTCTAGAATGAGATTTTTATTGCATTCTCTCATAATTTTATTCTTGTACATTTGTTCCTATAGCTGTATTTTTCCCTTTGAGGGCAGTAAATAGGTATCTTTGGGTTCCTAGCACCTAACAAGTACCCATGCAGACATAAAGGACTCAGTAAATGATTTTTGACTAAATCAAATTCATAAAGAGAGACTAAGGTTTATCTTTGGCTTTATGCTCTTTTGTGGCCTTTATAAAAGTTCCATGTCATAACCTCGTTTCATATTTTGTACCATTCATCCATTCAAGCTTGATATCCTAATGGCATGTCTGCTGAGCAGCAGGAAATGCTAGGTGCTGGCCTATGTCATGACTTTTATTTAGTGCTCATAAAAACCTTTGAAAGAAGGTAATATCTTTACTTTTGCTTATACAGAAAGTGTAGTTCATAAGGGTTAATAATAAGCACCTTGTTTAATGGAAAGATACAATTAATAACAAGGTCTCTGTGACCTCAATGTCCCATTTTCTTTCATTTATGTCATGGAAAATCCAAATTATAGTTCCCTGATCAATACAGAAGAATCCTGAAAGAACCATGTTAATTTTGGAAGTAAAACCTTGAAAGCCATATTTATTGAAAATGGCATAGTTAATGTTAAGGGGCAAGTCTGATGATATTTGCTTTTTTCAAAAGATTGTTTCTTTATATTAAGTATTAAAAATATGAATTGTATTTAATTAATAAAACAAAACCAACTTTATTGCATTTAATTTGGGGCTTTAGTACAGCTTGAAAGAGAGCTGTCCTCTAGTACCCCAGTTCCACAAATGTTAGGAAGTACTTCAATTGACAAGAAAGTCAGGGAGCCTTGGACTTCAGAAATTGGGTATTGCTTATTTTTGTACCACTGGTTAATGATAGTGCTGGTGGGAGGCTGTACTACTATAACCAGACTGAAGTGTATTGTGGGAGGTTTATACAAACCAAATAACCCACTCTATTTCCTAGTATCATACACAGTATCTGTATATCTAGCAAGTGTGAGGTATGAAAAGAAAATGTATATTTCTGTAAGGCAGTAATCTAATAGATAATCATTGGGAGAATGTTAAAATATTGATAGTTCAAAAACAGGAATATAACATAGAAAACTATTCTGATAAAAATAATATTAGTGGTTAGACAGGTAGACTATCACTATACTTTTTCTATGGTTTAAAGTCACACTGGAATACTGCATAAATATTTATTAAAGAAATATTGGGAAGGGAAGCAGAAAATAATAATAGATACTAGTAATTCAAAGAACTGAAGGATCTTGAAAGAAAAAATATTATGAACTGATTTTGTTATTCTTTCAACAGGTATAATTAAGTATGATAGATAGCTACATCTGTATGATCTATATCAATCTATCTTGTGAAAACATTTACTGTACTTCCTAAGCAAATTAAAATATGCTGCATTTGGTCTCTAAGAAAACCAGTATAGAATTTATTATCTATTTTGGTAATAACAGAACAATTATACCTGATTGTTAAGAATCTTGCAAGAAGGAACAATTATTCACCTTTTGTCTTTTTTTTTTTTTTAGGTGCTACTGGGGATTGAACTCAGGACCTCGCACTTGCATGCTTTGCAAGTGCTGGACCACTGAGCTGTATGCCTGGCCCATGTTTTTACTTTTTTGAGAGAGGGTCTTGCTAAATTATACAGACTACCTCTGGCCTGGAACTTGCGATCCTCCTGCCTCTGCCTCCCCAGCCACCGCGCCTGGCTTACCTTTTGTCTTTTAATATTAAAAAGAGGATTGTTGTTGTTGTTGTTAGGTGCTGTCGAGTCGGTATCCGACTCATAGCGACCCTCTGTACAACAGGGGAAACACTATTGTCAGTGCTTCTCTGCTGTTCATAGGGTTTTCAATGGCAGATTGATTTTTGGGAGGGGATTGCCAGGTCCTTCTCCCAAGCCTACAGCTTCTGGTGTTCCCAGGCGGTCTCCTATCCAGGTACTAACCAGGCCCGACCCTGCTTAGCTTCCGAGATCTGACGGGATCGGATGCCACAGGGCTATGGCTGCAGGCCTAAAAAGAGGATATACTTACTTAAATATATAAAGTTATCTACAAGTTACAATGAAGTTAATAACAAAATTAAGATAAATAAACACATTAGAGAAAGAAGCATAAAGGACAAAGAAAGTGGATTCCAAGAAAAGATTGGGTATGCTCTTGATGAAGATTAACTGGTGTAGTGAGATAGGAAAGGGTTCTGGAGTACATGTTTGAGTCTTCAAATCTAGATGACCAAGGCAAGCATTACTGTGGGAAGAAAATTTGGAAACTAGTATTAGTTTGGGAAGAAGAATAATGAAGTCACTGTAGACACAGGGATTCTGATGTAAAAGTGAGACATCCAAATGGAAACATCCAATTGGAAGTATGGGATTAAATAAAACATGAATTAAAGATATAAGAATCACATGCATAGGAATGAGACAGAAAATGCTGAAGGGTAAATTCTAAGGAAAATCTTAATGTGGGTTAGGACAGAAAGAGGACCATAAAAATAGATTAAAAGGGATATTTTTAATAGATAAAAATTGAAAATAGAAAACAGTTTTGGAGACCCAATGTGAATAGTCTGTTATCACATAGGGTAAGAGAAGAAAGCATTGCACAAAGGAGTTGGTAAAGCCCAAGCAAAAAAGTGAAGTAATACTTCATAAATTTTAAGAGTTCAGATGGGAAGGCATTAAGTCATATTTAGAACCAGACAGATTTGATCCAATATTTACTAGTTAAATGATTGTAATTTTACTGGGCTTGATTTATATATTTGGAAAATGATGACAATAGTATCTACTTGGGATTATTGTTTGAATTAGGGATAATGTAAAATATCTGCACATAATTGGCATATAATAAAAGATAGCCAATATATTTTGAGCCTCCAGCTATATCCCTATGGCATCTGATCCCGTCAGAACTCAGGAAGCTAAACAGGGTCCGGCTTGGTTAGTACTTGGATGGGAGACTGCCAGAGAACACCAGGTGCTGTAGGCTTGGGAGATGGACCCGGCAACCCACTTCCAAAAATCAATTTGCCATTGAAAACCCTATGAACAGCACAGAAGCGCTGACAGTAATGTTTCCCCTGTTATATGTAGGGTCACTATGAGTCAGATACCGACTCGATGGCACCTAACAACAACAACAATATATTTTGACCTACAGAGAAGTTCATAGAATGTTTTAAGACAACCTAAAAAAGATAAAGTTTTTATAAGTATAATTTAATAGAAGAAATGGACCTAATGATTTGAAGAGAAATAATAATAAGTGCCCCCACATCTGTCAGTTTGCCGCACTATGGGGGCTTGTGTGTTGCCATGAGGCTGAAAGCTAGGCCACCAGTATCTCAGATACCAACAGGGTCACCCACGGTGGACAGGTTTCAGCTGAGCTTCCAGACTAAGACAGACTAGGGAGTACACACTGAAGAACCACTCCTGAAACAACTAGCCATTGAAAACCCTATGAATAGCAAAGAAACACTGTCAGATAGAGTGCCGGAAAATGAGCCCCCCAGGTTGGAAGGAACTCAAAAGACTACTGGGGAAGAGTTGCCTCTTCAAAGTAGAGTCTATGTTGATGATGGAAATGGAGTAAAGCCCCAGGGACCTCCATCTGATGATGTGGCACAACTCCAAATGAGGAGAAACAACTGTGAACATCCATTAATAATTGGAACATGGAATGTACGTAGTATGAATCTTGGAAAATTAGAAATTATTAAAAGAAAAATAGAGCATATAAACATTGACATCCTAGGCATCAGTGAGCTAAAATGGACAGGCAGTTGTTGGAATAGAACAAGGAAACACAGCCTGGTTTAAAGTTGAGAAAGGTGTGCATCAGGGCTGTATACTTTCACCCTACCTCTTTAATTTATACACTGAGTAAATAATCCAAGAAGCTGAACTATATGAGGAAGAACGTGACATCAGGATTGGAGGAAGACTCATTAACAACCTATATTATGCGGATGACACAACTCTGCTTGCTGAAAGTGAAGTGGATTTAAAACATTTACTGATGAAGATCAAAGATCATAGCCTTCACT
>VMDO01008995.1:0-26601 GCA_007922755.1 Pedetes capensis
GTACAACAGGGGAAACACTATTGTCAGTGCTTCTCTGCTGTTCATAGGGTTTTCAACGGCAGATTGATTTTTGGGAGGGGGTTGCCAGGTCCTTCTCCCAAGCCTACAGCTTCTGGTGTTCCCAGGCGGTCTCCCATCCAGGTACTAACCAGGCCTGACCCTGCTTAGCTTCCGAGATCTGACGGGATCGGATGCCACAAGGCTACCGCTGCAGGCCATATATATATATATATATATATATATATATATATATATATATATATATACATTTTTATCCACTTCTCTGTTGATGAACCCTTTGGTTGGTTCCATACCCTGTGATTGTGAGGAATGCTACATGGAATATGGAAATGCAGGTGTCCATGTGGTATGATGACTTAACACCCTTTGGTATATTCCCAGGAGTACTATAAAGGGGTTGAATGGCAGTTCTATTCTTAGTTCTCTAATGTATTTCCATATTGATTTCCAAAGTAGTTGAACTAATTTATAGTCCCACTAGCAGTGTAAAAGGGTCCTGTTTTCCCCACATCCTCTCCAGCATTTGTTATTATTTGTTTTCTTGATTCAGGCCATTCTTACTAGAGTGAGATTGGATCTCAGTGTTGGTTTGATTTGCATTTCCCTAATGACTAGAGAGTTTGAGAATGTTTTCATGTGTTCCTTGGCCTTTCGAAATTCTTTCTTTGAGAATTGTCTGTTCATTTCCTTTGGCACTTGTATACTGGATTATTTGTTGTCTTCAAATTTGCTTTCTTCAGTTATTTGTATATTCTTGAAATTAGTCCTCTGGTGGATGTGTAGGATGCAAAGATTCCCATTCTGTGGACTCTCCTTAACTCTGCTGATTGTTTGCTTTGCTGTACAGAAGCTTTTTAATTTCATGTAATCCCATTTGTTAATTCTTGGTGGCATTTCTTGGACCATTGGAGTCCTGTTAAGGAAATATTTTCCTATACCTATGGGTTGGAGCATGTTTCCTGTCTTTTCTTTTTATTAGTTTTAAGATTTCTGCATATATTTTGAGGTCTTTTATCCATTACAAATTGACTCTGATGCAAATTGAGAGATACAGGTCTATTTTCAGTTTTCTATAAATGTATATCTAATTTTCCCAGCACAACTTGTTGAAGAGGCTATCTTTTCTCCATTGAACTTTCTTAGCTTCTTTGTCAAAAATCAGGTGACTGTAGTTGCATACGTGTATCTTTGGTCTTTGATTCTATTCCAATGGTCTGCAAGCTTATTTTTCTGCCAGTACCAAGCTGTTTTTGCCACTATAGCCCTGTAATATAGTCTGGAGTCATATACAGTGATCTCTCCTGTGCTCTTTTTGCACCTTACAACTGTTTTGGCTATACGTGGTCTTTTGTGCTTCCATATGAATTTTAGGATTATTTATTCTATTTCTGCAAAGTCTATCATTGGAAATTTAATGGGGATTGCATTAAATCTATAAATTGATTTTGGTAAATAGCCATCTTTACAATATTGGTTTTCCCCATCCATAAGCAAGGGGGATCCTTCCATCTTCTAGTATCCACTGCAATTTCCTTCTTGAATGTTTCGAAGTTTTCCTTGTAGAGATCAATAAGTGTTTAAGTGTTTTTCTTTAAGTGTTTACAGGCACTGTGGCACAGACCTGTAAACACAGCTACTGAGGAGGCTGAGTCAGGAAGATCATGAGTTCGAGACCAGAAGCAGCATGCATAATTTAGTGAGACCCTATCTCAAAATAGAAAAAGCAAAAAGTGGCTGGTGGTGCAACTCAATAGTGGAATACTTGCCTAACATGTGCAATGCCCTGGGTTCAGCCCTTTAGTACTGGGGAAAGATAAATGTTTTGTGACCACTGAAATATTTTCCATGTTTTCTAAAAGAGTTTTTTGCCTTTCACATTTAAGTCTATAAACTACTAGGAATTAATTTTTGTCTAGGGCATGACATTTAAAACCAATTTCATTGTTTCCCATAAGTGTAAAGAACTATCCCTACTCATTCACTAGTTGGTCATTTCTGTCTCCACTGAAAGACAAGTGTGTGTACCCAAGGTACATGCTGACATCCAGGTCTTTATACCCCCTTTCTCGTCTCTCAAGCACTTTTCGCTGAGGAAGGGACATGTTCCCTTCTCCTCCTTCAGGGCTTTTGTCAGAAGTCATTTTATTCAGTGAGGTGGCATATGGCCATTTATATTGAAAATTTAATGCGACTCTAAACTTTTTCAACCCTTCTTCCCCACTTTTTCTCCATAGCTCTAATGAAGATTTGAACTTGTACGGACTTTTATTTGCTGTATTAACCCCACTATCACATAAGCACAACAGGGAAAGGAGTTCTTGCCTGTTTTGTATACTGGTAGAACCCCAACACCTATAAAAATACCAGCACAAAATCAGTACTAAGTATCCCTGATACTGGCTTGTTGTTGTTGTTAGGTGCCGTTGAGTCGGTATCCGACTCATAGCGACCCTCATAGGGTTTTCAATGGCTGTTTCGGGATTGCCTTGGGAGTAATTGCCAGGCCCTTCTCCCATTTTTGCAGTGCTGGGAATTGAACTTGGGATGTCAGAGACTGTAGCACAGTGCTCTACCAACTGAGCTAAATCTCAGCCCTGATACTGGCTTATACTTGGATAATGACTGAGGGAACATATTACATTGTGGAAATGGATATGTTATGGATTTCAGGTCTGTTTTATTGGAATTTCTTTTTCTCTGGGTGAGTGCTTTTATCTCAACAGTTAGAGATTTTTATTAAGGCAACAGAGTTAGAGATTTATACTAAGGCTTGGTGTCTGAGGGAGTATGGCTTTAGCATGATCTCATTCCTTAAGGGTGGTATGTCTACTCCTGATAACTTCTTTTCCCATGTAAATTTTAGAATTATCAGCTCCCTTGAAAAACCTCATTCCTATTTCCTTCACATTACATTTACTCTTAGTTCAATTTAGAGAGAACAAAGACACACATTTTATTATCTTGAATCATTCTATCTGTAAGTATGATATCTCTCTCATTTCTTTGGTTCTTTCTTCAATATCTTTAAATATGTTTAACAAATCATCTCTGTAAGTTTGTGCACTGTTTGATAAATGCTTATTGTTCTTACAGGCATAGCTAAATTATTCATAGATTTTTCAATTAAACCAGGAGGGCTTTATCTTTAAACGTTGACACTATACATTCTAAAATTTAATCATAAAACATCATGAATTTTTAAAGAAAGGTAAGATTTTCAAAGGAGCCAGTTATTGTAATTCATCAGAAATTTTCCATTCAGCTATGAGATGAAAATTGAAAGGAAGAACCTAATTAAAAGTACTGAGAAGGCTTACAGAGAAAAACACTTTGCTCTTAACTTCCCACTTTTGTCCCACTACAAGCTTTATATAACCTATCCTCAACAAAATTTATTCTCCCCTTGAGTTTCTAACCATGAATCTGTTCTATGGACGTTATTAAAGTGCTGTGTTGTGTGCTAAGTATATGCACCTGTCTTCCCCACTAGATGGCGCTCACTGGAACCGAGGACTTTTAATTTTCTACCTATGGCCAGCCACAGTGCCTGGCTTGTAGAATGCAGGCACGACAAGGTCATAGATGTTAAAATTGAGCATCTACGAAAGAGAAGAAAATCTACTGTCAGCAAAGCCTTAAAAAGTTGCCTGTTGAAATCAGCTTGTATGATTGTCTCTTTCTTCCAAACCCTCTGTCCCCCTAGGTATCCATTCTCTTCCATTTTTCCTCCTTTTACCTCTTCGTTTCCTCTGTTGCATCTATTTCATCTGTGATCCCCAGAGACATCAGTGCTTGCCCAGGAGTTTCTTTGTAGCCCTCTCTTTTCTAACTTTACTCAGAGATATAGTGCATATCCTGTACTTGTTGTCAGTGATATCACAAATACTTAAATTTATAACATCAACACTGAACATACTTTTAAATGTCTAAGCCTTATTACTAATTTCCTACATATGAGGTAGGATTTAGCTCAGTTGGTAGAGCGCTGCGCTGCAGTCTCTGAGGTCCCAAGTTCAATTCCCAGCACCACAAAAATGGGAGAAGGACCTGGCAATCTGCTCCCAAGGCAATCCCGAAACAGTCAGCCATTGAAAACCCTATGAGGGTCGCTATGAGTTGGATACCGACTCGACAGCACCTAACAACAACAACAACATATGAGGTATGATCAGAAAATACAATGTATGTTTAAATCTTAAAAAACTGATTAGAGTAAAAGACCCATCAACATTAACCTTGCTAAAAATACTCCCTTGGCTTTGAACACACTTATTCCATTGTTGTTGTTGTTGTTTTTTCCCAGTTTCTGAAGCAGTTCTGCAAGTCCTCTTTCATGTCTTTAGTCTCATCCTCCATCACGACAATGTTCCACATCACACATCACTTCTGGCACAGCACTTTCTGTCGATAAAAACACTATGGTGCGTCCTCAACCACCTTATTCACCAGGTCTGGCAACATGGTGACTCTGGCTCCTCCCCAAAGTCAAAATGACCACGAAAGCTGAATGTTTTGAATTGATTCAAGACATGAAACAGCTATAGAGGCACAACTAAAGAGGCTCACAAAAGACAGCTTTCAGAACTGCTTCTGAAAGTGGCAAGAACAATGGGATAAGTGTGTTTGAAGCCAGGGGGTAGTATTTTGAGGGAGATTAACAGCAATGGGTCTTTTACCATAATAAATTTTGTAAATTGAAACATCCACCATATTTTTGTTCACATCTCATATCTATTACAAATAATCTCATGAAACCTGCTGTTAGAACATAAAATCCAATATGTCCTCAATATAAACCTATGAATTTCCTTATCCACACATCTGTCTGAAATTTGCCACTCTTTGGTGTGACCCAAAATGAGAAGAGACACAGTGACTGCTACATTCAGCTCAAGCATAAAAAGATCATATGCATAGCACAGTGTTGGGTAGTGTTTTAATCTGTTGTATATAGGGGCAGGTCACTATATACAGAGTCAGTTCCAACTCAATAGCACCCAACAACTTGATTCAATAGTGTCATTCCCCGTTCACTGACCCCAGTGATAAGAATAGGCCTCCCCTGGCCTTATTTTCAGACAGATAATGCTGACTGAAAAGACTATCTCCTAAAAAGCTCCCTGGCCCGTCCTTCAACTTCCCAGTGGCTACAATCTGAATTGTGACTTGTCTTTTCCAGCTAGACTATTGCTGCAGGCTGCTCGTTTCTCTGCTTGACTCCAGACTGACCTTCTTCCTTCATTTTCTTGTCCTAATGACTTTTGTAAAATACGAGTACCTTTATATACACTTTTGAGCTGAATGGCTGACATAGCTTAATATGGCTGAAAAGATTAAAAAAAAAGTCCAAATTCATGAACAAAGCACAAAAGGGCACTTTGGGTGCATATCCTCAGTCACTTTGCCTGTTTCCTGTCTTCCACATGCACTGTTTTATACTTAAAATTTAAATGTGTACCAGCATCATATTATTTTACACCTCTACAGAGGATGTTTCTGTTATAATTATCATTTCCCTCTTTACTATGTAAATATTTCCTACTCATCCAGCTCAAATATCATCATTCATTTGACATCTTCTAGGACACCCCAAACTGAGTAACTGACTCATTTCCTCTGGTCCCTCGGTACTTGGCTTGGATCTTTATTTCAATGCTTGCTAGTTTTTTATGGAGGTGCTACAGGGTTGACCTCAGGGTCTTGCACATACTTTACAAGCACTCTACCGCTGAGCTGCACCTTCTGCCATCTTTTACTTTTTATTTTGAGCCAAGATCTTCCTACATTGCACAGGCTGCCTCTGGCCTCAAACTTGCAATCCTCCTGCTTCTGCCTCCTGAATTACTGGGATTACCAGTGTGGACCACTGTACCTGGCATCCTATTTTAAATTAAAAACTATTCAGGTCTTTGTTTATCCTTCATTTTTCTGAACTCATTCTCAGAACCATTTTTTTCCCATTATTGTACTGCCATGGTAGTTAGGCTGTATGTCCATCCTTGAGCAAACCCGTGCAAATCTGTGAGATGTCACAGATGTCTTCCATCCATGCAGAGGATGTTCTTTCCCCCTTGTCCACACTGATTGAGTCCATTCTTCTTGAAAGCTGACAAATTCAAGTCTCCTCAAAACCTTACCAAGCTGCTCAACCTTCCAAATTTGCCTTTAATTCATTGTCTTCAACTCTTTGTCATATTAGCTAATCTCTCATGTAACAATTGATATAGAAAATTATGACAGTTCTATATTTAATCATGCCTGCAGCCATAGCACTGTAGCATCCAATCCCATCTGATCTCAGAAACTATGCAGGGCTAGGCCTGATTAGTACTTGGATGGGAGACTTCCTGGGAACACCAGGTGCTGTAGGCTTGGGGGAAGGACCTGGCAACCCACTCCCAAAAAATAATCCACCATTGAAAACCCTATGAACAGCAGAGAAGCACTGACAATGGTGTTTCACCTGTTGTATGTGCGGTCACTATGAGTTGGATACCGACTCAACGGCACTTAACAGCAACAACATATTTAATCATGATTATGAACGTTGGAGTTATGACTTGAAAGTACTATTATTTCTCCCACTTACCTGTAGAATGATAGTCCCTGAAAAACCAATACCTTTCTGGATCCTCAGCATGACTGAATCTGTTTCAAACACTTTTCATGTATTATCTTATTTAATCCCTCTAGAACTTTTTTCCCAATGTCAAATAAGTGAGTGACCATTCTGGAAGGCCAACTCCTGTCTGTCCTCTTCAAGACTTGTATTTCAGGGTTATTTCTATAGAACCATTTTCATCTCTCCATTTTCCATGCTCAGCTGCCACCTTCACTACCCGTTTGAGCCCTGTGTTGACTTGATGTTGCTATTGTGTCGATTTATATGATGGAGCACAAGTGGTTATAGAACTCTTGCTAAGCTATGTCATGCAGTGTGTGGTCTGTTCCTGTTGAATGTTTTGGAATTGTTTGGAATTCAGCTTAGCAGCCTGCCACTTGATCCATGATATGTTTTCCTTAAGAGTTACCATCACCGCCCTAGAAGTGGCAGGCAGCCAGATCATTTTGTCAGGTAATTAGCAGAAGTCTTCCGTACTAGGACACTTTCTTTATTTTGATTGTCTTCTTTTATGTTTGCCTTTTTTTTTTTTTTGAGTCAAGAATCCTTTACAAAACGAAATTGTTATCCAGCAAGATCTGGAGAACTAGTTTAGAAAGTTGACTTAAAATACAAAGTAATTTTAGCAACAAGGAAGGATGAAAATGCAGTTTTAGCTGTCATGTATTATTTTCATGATGGAAGGGATTACATATTGTAAGAAGAGGAAAAACAACTCTCACTGAGAGTTCCCAGAAGATTTCAGAGGAAGTGCCATGATCCTAAATCATGTTCTTCATGTTAAAATATTATTTAGAAGGCTGATTATTTAAATGGAATAGTTTTAATTCATCAAATAGGAGCCATAGTCATCCCTTACCTGCAAACCTTAATTTATGGAGCTCAGATACCATTGGGCAAGGGTACATTTTGAGGAGCCAGGATAATTTTGCATTAAATTTGTTATTTAAAACACATTTAGTGATTTCAAAATGGCACGAAAGTCGTATGTCTACAGTTCCTTTTCTCTCAAGATTTCTTTCAAATAAATTTAAAGAAACATCAAATGGTGACATAGCTACAAAAGAATAGAGGTGTTTAGGTCATCAACAGAGGAAAGCTTTAAATATTTTTGGAAGCCAGAGGGTGTTTGGGAGTGTGTGGAGAGGAAAAATAGATAGGAAGAGGAAGTCAGAAGGCAGAAGAAGGTCTAGAATCAGAGCCTGCAGATGGAATGGCAGGTGATTAAAGCAGAAAGCATGAGACAGGTAGGGCAGAGACTGTGGGGATTGATTGAAAAGAGAACATTTGTTTTATGCTAAGATAAAAACACACTATCCATAGAAAAATAACAGCAAAAAGAAACAGTAGAAAAGTGTGGTTTATATAAGTAGGGTAAAAGTAAGAGAATTTCAAACAATTGATGCATAAAAAGAAAACATAAGCTGTTTGGCACAAAGCTAAAAAATTCTTTTATGAATGAGCCACGATTCGTAGCATTGGAACCATAGAAAAGAAATAATCTCATCACATTATCCAGCCATCAGACAACAGGATTGACAAAGTTAAAATAATAGTAACACTGATGGTTAGCATTCAAATATTAGAGTCACTCATGAACAGTGTCTAGAGGGGTGGGTTGCCATGAAAACACAGACTATTTCAGCTGGAAAAGTGCGCACATTTAAAAGTATAAGTATAGTTTAGAGAATTTGAGAATTAGACATGGAGCAATAAAAGAAAATGTGTATCTTTAAGCAGGGAATTTGAGATTCTGACTCAATTGGTTGTTGTTGTTGTTGTTGTTATGTGCCACTGAGTGGGGTCTGAATTATAGTGACCCTATGTACAATAAAACAAAACACTCTCAGATTCTGTGCCAGGCACACTATCTTACTTATGTATAAGGCCATTGTTGCAGACACTGTGTCAAAGTGCAAACATACATAGTTGTAAACTAATGATAACATGTTCAAATTAATAGAACCTTGAACATTTACATAGGGTATGAAAGGAAAACCAGAGTATAGTAATATATACATATTAAACTCTAAGCATCTAGAGACTTAAATATATTAGCATATTATTTAGAGTGATGATGTCAACTGGTAGAAATAAAAGCCCTAATAATAATAATAATAATAATAATAATAATAATAAACATTGCAAGCATTTACCTCTGGGCTGGGAATTTTAGAGTGGAGATTCATTTTTCATCTGAAGTTGTTTTATACTATTTGATTTGTAACCGTGTCTGCATTATTTGATAAAAATAAATAAAAATAGAAAAGAAATTATAGCACAATATATTCCAAGAGTCCCTGTGGAAGAAGATTTGAAGTGCATGGGAAATACAAAATGTGCTAGGTAGCATTAAAACTGACAAAATATCCTCTTAAATCATTGGTTTTCCATGTACTTGCTTGTAGGAAACCAGCTGGGTTTTGCAAGCTCTTTTGGACCATGTGAAGAATGCCTGAAATTGTTACATTTATATTTTAGTTTACATGATTATGCACTAAGCCACATAGCTCAAAACTACTGTATTTTTGATGCTTCAAAAATTTGTACATGTGTTTCTATCTGGTAGAAATGAAAAGTGGTAAAAATTCTGTCCACAGGTGAGTATACCATCATGGTTAAGAGAGGTTCTTAGGTACCGAGTTACTTTCACTTGAAGTTCTACTGGACTTATCTTTACGGTTTCTTGGAGTTCTAGATGCCCTTGGTTTTGTAACATCTCTCACCTCCACAATTCAGAACATCTTACTGACTGCTTGGCTTTCATAACTGAGTCAGACTTCTAACTCGGTTCAGCCCCACATTAGTTCCTTTAACCTAAGTCCTTTAGAAATGTCAGTGAGTGAAACACAGAGATGACAGAGAGGTGAACCAGCGCTTTAGCAAGTCTTTAGGGACCAAAAATAGCCCATGATGTAATAAAAGTCAGTCCATTGTTGGAGATACTTTACCGTAGCCCTGTTTATGTGAAGTTGTTCTGGCTTAGTTTTCTCTGTCAGCTATGATTTTATTAATGCACATGCATTTCTGCCTGTGGGTTTGCCAACCTCTGAGGCACCTGGATTCAGGCCCAGTCTTTAGACTGAGTTTAAAAGTTCAGTTACCTACTACAGAGGTTGGAGAGTCAGTGTGACATGTAGGAAGAATGCTGGGTTTCATTAAACCTGGATTTAAATGCTGGAGCTCTCTGATAATATAGATGACTATGGCAAATCATTGATCCTGACTACTCCTCAGTCTCCATTTCTATAAAACGAAGACAATACCACACTCTTTATATAGGATTATTTGGCTAGAAATTAGTTATTGGTGGAAAAAGAAGACATTCCTTGAAACATCAGTGAAAACATAAAAATTGATAAAAAGAATGGGACACTGTTACTAGGATTTTTACCAGTGCTTCTTAGCCATCCCCAAGGGACATTTTAAATACTGACGTGAATTTGCTTTATTGGGGGGGGGACTCTGGCTGTGTATATTTAATAAGCTCCTCAGTTGAATCCTTGTGTACACTCAAGGTTAAGAGTAATTGGCTTACATATATTGTAAGTGTTCTAAGGATTAGATTATTAGTTTTATTTTTAAACATGCTGTTTATTTGAAATATTTACATCAAGCTCCCCAAACAAAGATGCACTCAGATGACAATGGGATTCCTCTACAAAGTTATACAACATGGCTTCAAATGAGAGTTATGTTTTAGACTACCTTTATCGCCTTAAAATAATTGTCAGCCAAGAGGGGAAGCTAGTTTTACACTCTCTAATTACTCTCTTCAATAGTAAACCTTTGTTGAGCAGTTTCTGTGGTCAGACACTTGTTTTACAAAAGCAAAGCATCCTATCTCCTTTTCAACTTAGGGAGAAGAAAACTATCAGCAAATTATTTGAGTAGCAGGTGGTAAATGTACAAGGTATTGTGAAGACTTGCAGTAGAGGTACTTAGCCTAGTGTACTCAGAAACTAGGGCTGGGGTTTAGCTCAGAGAGTGCCATGCTGCACTTTCTGAAGACCCATGTTCAATCCCTAACACCATAAAAATAGAAGAGGGACATGACAATCCACTCCCAAGGCAATCCCCAAAGTAATCAGCCATTGAAAGCTCTGTGAGGGTCCCTGAGTCAGACTCGACTCAGTGGCACCTGACAACAACAACTCAGAAACTAGAGGGGTCTCCTGGGGGGAATTGCATTTGGAGGAATAGATAAGAATCTTACATGTAATCAATAATGAAGGTTAGAGAAAGAGGAGCGCCTTAGAATAAATAAGGAGACAAAAAACCTCACTGGGCTATACAAGTGATTTTCAGGAAGTCTGTGTTAATGGTACACAGTATTGGCAAAGGATGAATGGGAAGTGTACCCAGAGGTGGAGGGCTGGGCTAGCTTAGGAAGGTAGTGTTTGACCAGATAGAATGTCTCTGTGCCTTCCACATCACTGATTAAGAGGAAGGGCCACCAGTGCAGGGAGGTAGGGGTGTAAAATTCAGGTGGTGAATGAGATCACCATGAAGGGAGAAAGAGAATATTTCAAGAAAGGATGAAGTCTGGTCCAAACACAGAATAAAAGAAATTGCATGATGCCAAGTTATAAGGGAATCATTGGTAAATATCAATACATAAATAGTTACATAAATGTATATATGTCAGTACACATGCATGCACATACAAATGTGTATATATATATATATATATATATATATATATATGCACACTTGCACTCTTGAAAAAAAGAGAAACCTAAGAAAGGGCATTCTTATATACTGAGTTTCATATGGGTGTGTTATGTTGGAATTTTCATGCTAGAAGAGATCATATAGATTATCTACGAAGAGGAAGTGTGTAAAAGAAGAGTCATTGTGCACATCATGATACTTTCTTTCTTCTTCTTCTTTTTTCTTTTGGTCTTGTTATGTAGCCCAGGCTAGCCTTGGACTCAGAATTCTCTCTGCTTCTCCCTCTCAGTTGTCCAAGTGTGCTGGGATTATAGGCATGCACCACACATCATTATACTTTCTAAAAGGCATTAAACAGTGATCTATATGAACAAACAGATATGCAAAAAAAAATACAGTTCAAATATTAAACTCAAAACTTACACCTTTTATATGCTAATCAAACAATTAAAACCAGAATAATTGTTATGTTGCTCATAGCAATGTACCATTGTTTAATTTTTCTATAGGTTTTATAACTTTCATTTTGTGACATTTCAGAAGTATCTACTTTTTCTCAGGCTGCTTAATAAAGATCTGCATTCAAGAGATAAACAACTTCTTTCATTTCTGTTTTTCTCATCTCTGAGCATATCAATTCCTTGAGCACATTTCTTCTTTCTAGACCATAGGAGCTCACAAAATTGTTTGAGGCTAAAATTGATCTTGTTGACAAGAGAGACAGACAAGGAGTGGTCTTAGTGCTCCACTGATTATTCAAATTCCCTGTTAGCTTTTTAGATAAGAAGATGGGTTTTAATTTGTATTTTTCCTTTGACCAAGACATCATAAAATTAGAGACTGAATAAAATTTTACAGTGTTTCCTAGAATTTTGTAACCCATTCCTTTTGTTATGAGTTGCATTGTATCTCTCAAAAATATGTGTTGAAGTCCCAAGCTCCAGTACATCAGAATGTAATCTTATCTGGAAGTAGAGGTTTTGCAAAAATGATCAAGTTAAAATTGGGTCATTAGGCTCAGTTGGTAGAGCGCTGCTCTGCAGTCTCTGAGGTCCCGAGTTCAATTCCCAGCACCGCAAAAATGGGAGAAGCACGTGGCAACCCACTCCCAAGGAAAT
This sequence comes from Pedetes capensis, assembly GCA_007922755.1. Taxonomy (NCBI): domain Eukaryota; kingdom Metazoa; phylum Chordata; class Mammalia; order Rodentia; family Pedetidae; genus Pedetes; species Pedetes capensis. The sequence continues at coordinate 12,436 of VMDO01008995.1, forward strand.
CCCGAAACAATCTGCCATTGAAAACCCTATGAGGGTCACTATGAGTCAGACACGTCTTGACAGCACCTAACAACAACAACAACACGGTCAGCCCTAATCTAATAGTTTGCAGCTGTAGCACTGTGGTGTCAGATCCTGTCAGATCTTAGAAGCTAAACAGAGTCTAGCCTGGTTAGTATTTGGATAGGAGACCGCCTGGGAACACCAGGTGCTATAGGCTTAGGAGAAGGACCTGGCAACCCACGCCCAAAAAACAATCCACCATTGAAAACCCTATGAATAGCAGAGAAACAGTAACAATAGTGTTTCGCCTGTTGTGTGTAGGGTCACTATGAGTCAGGCACCAACGTGACCGCACTTAACAAGAACAACAACTAATCCAACGTGACTGGTGTCTGTATAAAAAGGAGAAATCTGGACATAGAGACAGACATACGCAGGGAGGTTAGGATGTTAGGGTGGAGGAGGGAGTGATGTAGCAACAAGTCAAGGAATGGCAAAGGTTGCTGGAGAAACACTGGAAGATTGAAACAGTCAAGGAAAAATTCTCCACTCCGGCTTCCAAAGAAGGCATGACTTTGCCAACAGCTTGATATTAAACTTCAAGTTTACACAAGTGTGTATTAAGCCAAGTTTGTAGAACTTTCTAAGGCACCCCTAAGAAACTTAACATGATTACTTTAAAAAAAAAAAAAGCCCAGTATGATGGTACACACCTATAATTCCAGTACTTGGAAGGCGGAGGCAGGAGAATCATGATTCCTAGGCCAGCTTGGGCTGTATACTGAGACCTTGATTCAAAAAAAAATGTTTTAAATAAATATTCAGTGTCAATTGAAAAAGGACATTCACATTCTAACTTTTCAAGCCAGGATCTAAGTAAATAAATAATACAGTTTCATAATACTGCAATTTTGTAAAAGAAAGACATTTAACAAGAGTAGAAAAAAAGATCTATTTCAGAATAAGAAAATCCTGGAAATTTAGCCATTTATAATGTATGTACAGAAATATACTATCTTTGGCTTTATTTTCTCCTCAGAGTACAGCAGATTTCAAAACATGTTTCAATGACCTCCCCAAGGTTTCTGAGTCGTGACAATCAACTGGATTTTTAGCATACATTGTCGTGGTCAGTCAGCATCACCATGTCTTCTGGGGCGCGCCATGTGAATGCACAGCCTGCTCCTGAGCTGCTGGCTTTCCTTGCCCGAGACCATCCACAGAGATCGCCCTGAATTCCACCGAGACACCTGGCCACCCTCAGTGCAGGCAGGCGCCGCCAGCAGCCATTGTCTCCAAAAGAGATTCTTCCACCTGGGTCTGCAAGAACGGGACTCCGATCAAAACAAAAACATAATTGGGATGCAAGGGTATACAGAAAAGTAATCCCACAAAAAGACACGCAATGTAGAAGAGAGGCCTTTGGTGAGGGCATGGAAGAATGGGGAGGCGGGGCACAAGAGTTACCATGAGCTGGGAAGTTATCTGTGCAATGTACGATGAAACGCATATACGTAAATGTCACAATGAAATGCATGTCAGAATGAGACACAGTAAGTTGTACATTAAAAATTTATAAAAAAAAATTAAGTCAAAATAAGACTGTGTATCCTGATGACAAGGTTTCCAAAGTGTCCACATTCAACAGTCTTCACCAGGGAGAAGGTGATGTTAGGATTATCATCCTATATTCTCATTTATCATTCTCAAAAAGGAGAAGGAGGAGACAAAAAAGAAAACCCTAATATTCTTTTGGCTGGGAAAAAAGAAACTTCTTACTGAATAAGGAAGCCCATTCATGGAATGAAATAACCTCTTTTCCTGGATATTTTTTTTTCTTTTCTCATTTATAAAGTTGTTGTTGTTGTTAGGTGCCTTCGAGTCTGACTCATAGTGACCCTCATAGGGTTTTCAATAGCTATTTCGGGATTGTCTTGGGAGTGGATTGTCACATCCTTCTCCCATTTTTGCAGTGCTGGGAATTGAACTCGGGACCTCAGAGACTGCAGCACAGCGCTCTACCCACTGAGCTAAATCCCAGCCCCATTTATAAAGTTGTTGTTGTTGTTGTTAGGTGCTGTTGAGTCGGTATCCGACTCATAGCGACCCTCATAGAGTTTTCAATGGCTGAGTGCTTTGGGATTGCCTTGGGAGTGGATTGCCAGGCCCTTCTCCCATTTTTGCGGTGCTGGGAATTGAACTCAGGGCCTCACAGACTGCAGCGCAGCGCTCTACCCACTGAGCTGAATCCCAGCCCCATTTATAAAGTAGGGAGTATCAATTAAGTTTAAATATGTATTGACTTGCCTGCAGCTGTAGCCCTGTGGAATCCGATCACGTCAGGTCTTGGAAGCTAAGCAGGGCCGGGCCTGGTTAGTACCTGGATGGGAGACCACCTGGAACACCAGGTGCTGCAGGCTTTGGAGAAGGACCTGGCAACCCCCTCCCAAAAATCAATCTGCCATTGAAAACTCTATGAACAGCAGAGAAGCACTGACAATAGTGTTTCCCCTGTTGTACAGAGGGTTGCTATGAGTCGGACACTGACTCGACGGCACCTAACAACAACAACATATATTGACTTACTCCCTGGGTTCGAGGCAAAAGTTCCACGCATAGATGATTGCTAAAGTTGTGTCCAGGGTTAAAATGACAATTACATCGGTATCTGTTCCATGTTTCCAATTATAAATCTTGGAGTGAGCCAGGCACTTGGCGCATGCCTGTAATCCCAGCGACTTGGGAAGCTAAGGCAGGAGGATCTCAGGTTCCAGGCCACAGGCAGTCTGTGCAACTTGGGGAGACCTTGTCTCAAATCCAAAAGGGGACAGGGGTTCAGATCAATGGTACAGCACTTGCCTAGCATGTGCACAGCCTTGAACTCCCAGTACTGAAAAAAAAAAAATCTTTTTTTTTTTTTGTGTGTGTGTGGTACTGGGGGTTGAACCCAGGGCCTCGCACTTGCATGCTTTGCAAGTGCTGGACCACTGAGCTGCACCTTCAGCCCATTTTTTTACTTTCTGAGACAGAGTCTCACTAAGTTACGCAGACTGCCTCTGGTCTTGAACTTGGGATCCTCCTGCCTTGGCCTCCTGAGCTGCTGGGGTTATAGGTGTTCGCCACCGTGCCTGGCAAAAAAATCTTGAAGTATGAATATCTGTAGGCATTCTGTCAGGGCCATAATATATTGGGTTAAAGCAGTTTGCATGAACACGTAAAGGATTCTAAGGAAAAATAATATCTAAGATGCCCTCCAGCTTATCCATTCCTTTGCTTTTTGTTTTTCTTTTTTTTAGGGGGGTGTACTGAGGATTGAGCCCAGGGCTTCATGCTTACATACTTTGCAAGTGATGTACCACTGAGCTGCACTCTCAGCACACTTTTTTACTTTTTTGAGACAGGATCTCACTAAATTGCGCAGACTGCCTCTGGTCTTGAACTTGCCGTCCTCCTCCCTCTGCCTCCCCAGTCACTGAGAATACTGGCATGTGCCACCTTGCCCAGCCATCCTTTGCCTTGAACTTGCTATGTTTTGCTTTATCAATCCACTCACAGAACATGAAGGAACATAGCCATGGCAGAGAGATACTGACAGGGAAATATTTCTTACGTGCAGATATCCTGAGGAGTTGAAGAGTATCCAAATGCATTTGCCCACTCAAGTTCAAGCACTGGTTTTCAGAGAAAAATCAGCTCCCTCTTTAGCTGATCAAGGAACCACTATGGGTATTAACTCTTGCTTAGGGTATTTTGTAGGAAAAAAGATGGGACATGGGCATGTAAAGTGCAAATGGGAGAACCTGATAATAATACCATACATAGCAATAGGTTACATGCAGATTCCAATTGGTGGCTTGTGGTTATAGATTGCACTCTCAGAGTAGGTACCTTACATTCCATGTTGAATCATGGAACCATTCACCCACATGCCTTTGCTTCTAATAAACTCTCCCCCTCCTTAGCCTAAGAGTACCTTGTGGATTCAGGTTTTCTCATTGTGGTTATTAAGATGATTCCAAGGCTGATGCTGTTTTGATATTAGGCTATAATGCTATTCCGTTTCTTTAGCAACTCAGCAGATAGGCATTGAGCCTTTGGTATGAGCCACTCTGCTAATGGCTGGACACAAAAAGCAGAGAGACCCGGACCTCACTTGATTTCACTTTCTTAGTAGAGACAGGCAAGACCTGAGACATGTTCAGGTGATGTGATAGAGGCTTGTACAAAATGAGTGGGGAAAGATCCAGTTTTATGTTCCTCTTAATTGTCTGCTGGCCTGCAGCCATATCACCCTGGCATCCGATCCCATCAGATCTTGGAAGCTAAGCAAGGTCAGGCCTGGTTAGTACTTGGATGGAAGACTTTCTGGGAATACCAGGTGCTGTAGGCTTGGGAGAAGGACCTGGCAGCCCACTCCCCCCAAAAAATCAGCCATTGAAAACCGTATGAATGAATAGCTGAGAAACAATGAGATAGTGCTGGGCATGGCACAGTGTCAGGGAGTGTTTCATCTGTGGTACATAGAGTCACTATGAGTCGGACCTGAATCAACGGCACCTAACAATTGTCTCCTAATATTTATTGTACAATTTGTTAGCATCAGAACTTCTAGAAAGCTCATTGTTTGGAATTGGTTGGAATATCTTTCAAGTGCCTTTAAAGTAGTAAATGTTTTCCCAGACCATACACACCCAGGTACTCACACAAACGCGCGCGCGCGCGCGCGCACACACACACACACACACGAAGATGTAATCAGTTCTGTAGCTGCCCAGAGTTTGGGATCTGCTGAATTTATTCATACACAGACTTTGAACTTGTTTTTCTGCCCTACTATTTCCTTCAGACAGGTAATTCCATGTGGAGATTTGGTCACATCTGGGTTTGATGTTTGGGGCAAGAATTCCTCAGAGGTGACACATGCTGTCTGGTTCTTTAAGAGTTGTTGTTGTTGTTGTTGTTGTTGTTGTTGTTGTTGTTGTTAGGTGCCAAAGAGTCAGATCCCACTCATAGTGACCTTGATAGGGTTTTCAGTGGTTGATTGTTTCAGGTTATTTCAGGAGTGCTTTGCCACATCTTTCTCCCATTTTGCGGTGTTGAGGATCGAACCTGCGTCCTCAGAGAGTGCAGCGTGGTACTCTACTAATTGAGATAATAGAATGGTACTATTCTCATTTTCTACTTTGTTTTTTAACTGTGGATATGTGATTGTTTTAGTGTCTATTAGCATATTATAGATGTTCTTCTGCATTTTGTTTGTTTACCTCTCTGTGTTGACAAATAAATATTTAATGAGTTTCTTGCAACTTCTGCATGAGATTCATTCTTGATCGTTTTTCATTTCTCTTATTATTGACTACAATTTTTAGGTTGCTTCAGAATTTTTGCCAATACAAGCAAAAGTATGAGGGACTTAATCATACTAATCTCTTGGTTCACCTGAGCCAGAGCTTCTACAGAAGTTGAATTGTAGATCATATGTTAGGTTCGTTTTTGGCATTGCCCAGTGCTGCCAAAAGTTTTCATGCTCTTCCCAAGTCCTTGTCAATATTTAATGTCACCACACTTATTTTCACCCATCATCTGGTTAAAAACTATACCTTGTTATTTTAAATTTCATTTTTGCAATAACCAGTACATTTTATATTTATACTAGCCATTCACACATTCTCCACCACAAATTTCCTTTTTAATAAGCTTTGACCATTTTGTCACTGGTATTTATCTTTCACATAGTGATTTCTGAAACTCTTCTGTAGATGTGGAGAAAATAAACTTTGATTTATTTGAGTGTTATAGACATTTATTCTCTTTTTAGTTTAACTATACTTACTTTTTCTGATGAAAGAACATAGAACACAGTGATTAAGATTATAGGTGGTAGAGTTAGAATTCTCAGATTTAAATCACTACTCTACGTGTGCCTTGCTGAGAAATCCTAATCTAATTAACTTCATGTCTCCGGAACTAAAAATTCTCATATGGAATAAGAGAATAAAATGAGCACCCACTTCCTGGGGACATTGTGAAGTCCTGATGAGCAGCGTACATATCCTCAGGGGGCATGCTTCACACATGTCAGAGCCTACTTGCCATTACTATGTTACTGTTAGGTGCCGTCAAGTCATGTCCGACTCATAGCTACCCTCAGGGTTTTCACTGGCAGATTGTTTTTCGGGATTGCCTTGGGAGTGGGTTGCCACATCCTTCTCCCATTTTTGCAGTGCTGGGAATCAAACTCAGGACCTCAGAGACTGCAGAACAGCACTCTGCCAACTGAGCTAAATCCCAGCCCTACTTGCCATTAGCTGGTGTTATTTTCTTCAAATACGATTTGCACTTTCATGTACTTGAATTCATTGATCTCTTCCTGGGAAGGTCTGGACCCCATGGACGCTCTGAGTCCTCTCTCTCCCCTAAGTTTTCTGCTGCTGGAGAGGAGCGCTGGTGCTCACCGATAACAGGAACAGAACAGCCATGTTCCTGAGGACACTCTGTGTGCCAGACCCAGCATTGGACGCCATTGTTGCTGCAGAGAATTCATTATTTGCAGCCCAGCAGTGGTCATTAACTTACCACTTTAGAGGTGAGGGAGTAGAAGTTTATGACGTAAAACAACTAGCAAAGTCAGGAGTGGTGGTGCACTCCATAAATCCAGCACTCAGAAGGCTTAGGCAGGAGAGTTGTGAGTTCAAAGCCAGCCCTGTCCAAAAAAAAAAAAAAAAAAAAAAAATCCACAAAACAAACAAAACAACACCAACACCACCAAAAATGGATTTAATACCACTAATTACCTATTTGTTATTCTTTTGTTGTTGTTGTTAGGTGCTATGGAGTTGGGTCTGACTCATAGCAACCCTCATAGGGTTTTCAATGGCTGAGTATTTCGGGAGTGGATTGCCACATTCTTCTCCCATTTTTGAGGTGCTGGTGATTAAACTATGGACCTCAGAAAGGCACTCTGCTAACTGAACTAAAAACCTCAGCAGACTGTTACTTTCTAGTTTGGGGCAAAGAGGAAAGGCTATTTTTAGTGTCATATTTTTCTCTGGTGAGAACCTAGAACTGGGAAATGATGAGCTGACTCCTTGTTCCTTTTCTGCTGTTAGTGCTTCGCCTCTGTGGCCGTGAGCAATCTTGTCAACAGGATAAGAGGACAAAGTAAGAATTTTAGTTAACATGTAATGACAGTCATATGTAGCCATAGGTTATATCCTGTTTTTTTTTTCTCCCTTTCCTTTTCCTTGTTTTTAAAATATATTTTTTCATAGCATTGCATCCTCATTAAAGTCTCTTCAAAAACATGATTTGTTTTTCTTTCGTTTTGGGTGGTTTTTTAAGTTTTGTTCTGTAACATATTAAAAGAGATAGACGTGTAAGCAATACTGATTTGATAGTTACATAATGGACACACCAACTGACTTAGTACCCTGTGCCCCACTCATATGTAGATATAAAATACTAATAAAAAAGGAAAAAACCAAATCATGTTTCTGAAGAGATTTGAATGAGATAAGAACAAAACTTATCTTACATAAAATATTAATGCTAAAAAAAAATGGGAGGACAGAATACAATTACTGCCATTCTTTCCAGCTGTGAGATGCTATGGGTCTTGGGAAAAGTCACACATGAAGATGATCTGTGCTGTGCCATTTAAAATTGTGACAAGCTAAATATCCGACAATAGAGGATGGCTAAAGTCAGCTATGATACATCCAGTTAGGGAAATTGTATGCCACCATTTAATTGGTAAATAGGAAAACTAAAGGTGAGTGAAAGGATTCTTCTGCTGCATTGTTAAGTGGAAAGGAAACATTTTCTTCTGTGTTGTATTTACAACTATGTAAAATTATACACTCAAAAGTACCAAGACGTACAACTGTTGTGTAATGAAGAAGTTGATTCGTCTTCATGCTCAGTTTTAATGCATTGCAATTTCCCTGGTAATGGGTGGGTCTTTGTTTTCATGGTGAACTTGGATCATATCTGAGCTCAGACTAATGAAATAAGTCAAGATGAGGCCCAGTCACCTTATAGATTTACCACGCAATTAGAGAATCGAGGCTTTGTGCCAAGTAATCTCAGCCTGACCTCTAGGGTTTGGAAGGGGGCTGGAGATTGAGTCCATTCAAATGCCCAATGAGTCTGTCGATCATGTGCACATAATAAAACCCCAGTAGTAACTCTGAGCAGCAAGACTGGGGTGGGTTTCCTGGTTAGGAAGGTGACAAGAGGTAATGCATCCTGATGCCCTGGGGAGAGAACATGGAAGGTCTATCTCTGGGATCCTCCTGGTTCTTGACCTGTGGGTATCTTCATTTGGCTGGTTCTGATTTGTATCCTTTATAACCATTCTACAACCCAAAGTATGGTGCTGTCTTGAGGTCTGTGAGTCATTCTAGCAAGTTATTGAATCAGTAGGTGTCATAAGAACCCACTAATTTATATCCAGTTTTTCATAAGTGCAGTTGGCTTAGGGACACCCAAACTCGGGGTCGGCATCAGATGCAAGGGTATTCTTGTTGGGGAATCTACTCTTAGCATGTGGAACGTACACCAACTCTGGGTAGTTACTGCCAGAATTGCGTTTCAGTATTGCAACAAGCATTTTGAAAAACTCTTTGACAATACCCATTAAAACTTGGCCTGTGCATATTCTGCAACTTAGAAATTTAATTCCTAGATACTATTTCAGAGAAATGGCTGCTATAATCCAAGAAAGCATATACTCAGAAATGTGTGTAGTAGTTTATTCATATCAAACAGAAAACATCCCAAATGCCCATCAACAATAGAACTGGCAAACAATGGTTGTTGTTGTTAGGTGCCGTTGAGTTGGGTCCAGCTCATCGTGACCTTGTGTACAGCAGAATGAAACACTCCCCGATTCTATACCAGGCGCATGATCTTATTTATGTTTAATCCCATTGTTGCAGACACTGTGTCAATCCATCTAGTGGAGGGGCTTCTTTTTTCATTGACCTGCCACTCTCCCAAACATGATGTCCTTCTCCAGGGATTTGTCCCTCCTGACTACATGTCCAAAACGTAAGACGCAGTCTAGCCATCCTAGCTCCCAAGGAGCATTCTGGTTGCACTTCTTCTAGGACTTCTTTTAGGGATCATATAATGGAATACTTACAGCAGTGAAAAATAAGCACAAAATAACGCATACTGTATAATCACATTTTTATGAAGTACAAAAGCAAGTTATGAAGTGCAAAGCAAAATAATACATGGTGAGGTCTCATCATGGTAGCTCCTGCTGGAGAGTGTTGACGTGACTGGGCACAGGACTAGGAGCCCTCTAAAGTGCTGAGAATGTCCTATCTCTGTCAAAATGGTGGCAGCCATTTTGGTACGTATATGTTCAAAATGGTATGTATATGTTCGAAATAATCAACAACTTTCCTACTTGGGAGTTATGTATTTTCACAGGGGCAAATTATACAGTCATTAGAAAAAGAGAAAGGACAAAACTTGCCAGTGCCTCAAACAGTCAAATTTGTGTGAGAGGTGAGATTGTTTAGGAATTTGTACTACTATTTTCTCATCTATAGATAATATTTGCACAAGTTTTACTAATTCAGAGTTGGTGTAATAAATAGCCTGGAGGTCTAATCAGTTTCAGTTAATACTTGAGGGTCACAGCTATCCACACATACCCATATCTGGCAGTTTGTTGAATTTGTGTGAGTCAGGAGAACTAACACATTTGTAGCCTGTTAATGGATATTACTGTTTAATAGTCACACCCGAGAGAGCCAGGGGATAGGGTGGAAGGCTAGTGGGTAGTAGATAGCTGGTTGTACGATATTGGGCAGGGGACAAAAAGAGTTCACCCGTAAGTTAGGATAGAAATAATTCTTATAAACATCAAACACACAGTAAGATCCTGAGTGTAACCTTTAGAATTACTGTTACCAGCCATTATTATATAGAAATATCGGCTGAAAGAGACAACCTTTACATTTCTGGACTTCTCAGATTCCTGGCATTTAAGTGCCTATTCTTTGATTTAAAAACTGCAAGCCACAATAACAGTAGGGCAGAGAGAGGGGGTGTGTCTTCGAGCAGGAAATGTAAAGCCAGGGTTATGCTCCTTGCTTGCGGCAACTGCTGTCCCTGAGACCTGCCCCTGGCGTGCCCATTTATAAATCCATTTAGCAGAAAGCCCAGAGGGGAGGTGGGGAAACCTAGGCCTTAGATGGAAACGCAAAGGTCCTTAAGCCTGAAATGAAGAAAAACATATTCATTTGGTTTTAAATAAAGCCATAGGCTGGGTTTGAAATTGAATCTTAGGCTGGAGTTTAGGTGGAGGTATCAATAGTGTATCATTCTTCCGGCGTGTTTGTATTGGGGAGATGGATCACACATTTGGAAATTCTACCCTTCCAAAGATCCCAGCATAGACATTAGACAAATATGTCATAAAATGCTATACAGATTTTAGCATTCCTTTAGTTTTTAATTCAGTGCTGCGTGGCTTAGGTGAGATGTGTCCGAAGATTCCATGCATCTGATTTTTCTGTATTACAATTACGGTGCAGTGTTTTTATTAATACATGGAAGCATTTACATCTTATTCATATTTTTAAGATGATTGTCTCTTCTCAGATCACTCTTTTCAAAACTGTATGTGTTGGACAATCATCCTCAATTTAAAAACAAAACAGCAAAAGCTTTGGCTCTACTCATCTAGAAATCATGTATTAAAACACTTATATCATAGTATGTCTCATTTATTTTAATATTCTGCTGTTTACTATGAATGTCCAGGCTGGCACCTAGATTTTCTACAGCTTGTTTGACTCAGGAACCTCTTTTTTCTTGCCTACCACACTCATGGGCCTCTCTCAAGGCTTATTTTGTTTAAAGAAATAATGAAACCTCCTGATGAAAATATACACACACACAATAAGATGTGATTGTTTTGACAGAACAGATCCACTGGTTCGTGGGGAGAAAACCAATATATGTGACCTTCTTTTCAAGCGAAATGTTTGGTTATAATGGTAAATAATTATAGCTTTAGGTGAGATGAGGAAAGGGGCTACATGTCCTCAGACTTGACAGTAGATGCTGCTTTTATTTACATGCCATAGTGTCATTTAATTATGTATTTAACAGTGGAACTGGTTACTATTTAGACTTTATACTCTCATAATTACTCACTGCAAATGGTCATGTTGTTGCTGTTGCTAGGTGCCGTGGAGTCAGTATCCTACTCATAGCGACCCTGCGTACAACAGGTGAAACACTATTGTCAGTGCTTCTCTGCTGTTCATAGGGTTTTCAATGGTGGATTAATTTTTGGGAGTGGGTTGCTGGATCCATCTCCCAAGCCTACAGCACCTGGTGTAGGCTTCCCATCCAAGTACTAACCAGAACTGACCCTGCTTAGCTTCTGAGCTCTAACGGGATCAGATGCCACAGGGCTATGGCTTGCAGGCGTAAATGGTCATATACAGGTATTATATATGACCATTATTTATTTTCATTAATGAAGGTGTTGATCTTTTATCATTTTGTTATACTAGATTCCTAAAATGATAAAAGGTAATTACTTTTCATGGTATACTTATATTTTGTGAAATTCATCTGTAAAGATATAATTCAGTTAAGTGGTTTTTTTTCCCCCTAAGTACTGGGAAATAAAATTGTCTCCGGAGAAGAATGCACCACTTTGCATTTTGAAATCTGATTTTATAGCCACAGTGATCAGAAGATCATTCAATTCAAACAAAGGCATTTAATCTAGAGAATATGTCCCATTTGCATGAAGTGCCTGTTCTGAAATACCTCCCACACAGATTTGGATTAAATGTGCTCATTGCCTCCCTGATGTGATTGAAAGACCAAAATAATACCCTGCTCGCCACAATATGATCAAAACCCAGCACAAGGATTTTCAGAAAGCATCTCATGGAAATGGGCAATGCATGTGTATTTCAAAGTATCATTATTGGACAACTTTAATGTTTCTTAATGGACTGTGGACATAATTCACCTTATCTTCGGAAAGAAATGAGCCTTATTTATGCAAAACCCACACAAAAATAAGAATAAAAAAAAACCTATCTAGGATGAGGGTCCCTTCTAAACTGATGACCTCTTTCTGCTGTTACTTTTTCTTTCAGCTGATGGCTGATGGGCAAATTATCTCTGGGTTGTTATTGTAGAAGCTCCTGATGGCATTTTAAAAGTGCTGTAAGAATGACCCTGAGGAACAGAATGAGTGTGTTGAAAAACACCCCAATTCACACATTTGCGTGGCTGCTGGCTATCCTAACCCCTGTGCATTTTAAATTTTGGTTATGTGGAAATAGGATGAGTTGAGGTTAAGGAAATTTGTGAAGCTTGACTGGGAGGGGAAACTTGGCGGTATCTATGGAGAAGAATTCTGCACCAGGCCCTGTAGCCTCCCATACTACTATCCTATAGCATGGCCATGCTAAGGATAAGAGATACTATCATTTTAAATTGGTTTTTAATGTTTAGATTAAGATGGTGAATTGAATCAAAGAATGTGCTTACATTGTTTGTTAAGACTTGAAAAGATCGTAGAAATTACTGCAAGCAGTTCAAGTGCCCACTAACTGGCAAATGCATAAACATGGAGCCATAGGGGCATACAAAGGAATACTGCTCAGCCATAAAAAGGAAACAAGCTACTGATACATGCAACAGTGGGTAGAAAATTTAAAAACATTAGACTGAATGAATGATGGTAGACACAATGACCATACACTGTATAATACCACTTATATGAACTGAGAAAAAAGGCAAGAATCTAGTGACAGAGCACCCACTTGCTTTACATGCATGAGCCCTAGGTTCAAACCCCAGAACAGAATAAACAAATCCAGTAACACAACGTAGGTTTCAGGGGCTGTGAGTGGGGCAGCAGAGATGGACCACAAAGCATCATGAGGGAACTTCTCCAGGTATTGGAAATAGTCTGCTTTACAGTTATTGTGACTGTCTGCACGAGCCAGTTCTCATCATCTTGTGCACATGACATTGGTGGATTTTGTTGTATGTAAATTATACCTAAATAAATCTGATTGGGAGAAGGGCCTGGCAATCCACTCCCAAGGCAATCCTGAAGCACTCAGCCAGTGAAAACCCTATGAGGGTCGCTATGAGTCGGATACCGACTCAACGACACCTAACAACAACAACAAATATGATTGAAAAGACAGTATGGTTGAATTCAGTTGTAAATGGGGGAGGGCTCCTATAATTTGCTAATACCTGGAAGCTACCAGAAAAGTCATAGGTATGGCCTGAATTCTACTCAATCTGGAAAAGGACTCATGTCAGGTAATAGTTTGGGGTTTTGATATGTTTTGTTTTGTTTTTGTGCATGTGTTTTTTGAGACAGAGTCTCTTCCTGTAGTCCAGACTGGCTTCAAACTCATCATCTCCCTGCCTCAGCTTCCCAAGTGCAGGGATTATAGGTGTACACCAAGATACCCAGCTAAGATAATAAATTGAAAGGGAAGGCAGAAAATAAAAATGATTACATCCATGAGTTTTCAATCACTATAATTACTAAGTATCTAAACACCTAGCATCTAGAAGGCATTAAATAAATGCTGACTGCTCTCATTTTTGTTGTTGTAGTTGTGATTTACAAGAGGACATTAAGAATGCCCAGGCAACCTAAAGGGTTTAGCTCAGTTGGTAGAGTGCTGCTCTGCGTTCTCTGAGGCCCTGAGTTTGATCCCCAGCACTGCAAAAATGGGAGAAGCACCAGGCAGCCCACTCCTGAAACAATCCCCAATCTGCCATTGAAACCTATATGAACAGCAGAGAAACACTGACATAGTGTTTGTTGGGCATGGCACAGTGTCAGAGAGTGTTTCTTTCTGTTGTACATAGGGTTGCTGTGAGTTGGACCCAATGCCACGGCACCTAAAAACAGCAAGACAGCCTAAGGAGGTGAGAATGCAGAAGACACAAAATCTTTCTCTTGCCTATTATTAACTACCAATTAACTGGTTCTAGTGATCTGAAATACGTAAAAGGAAATAGAATCGATCAATGTCTTGTTTAGGGGAGTTAGTGAACTATAATGTGTATCAGAAGCTGAATATGAGGCATCATTTCTCATGCTTATTTTTAGCTTTTTATGCATGTGGCAAATTATTTCTG
>VMDO01008995.1:26701-42584 GCA_007922755.1 Pedetes capensis
TGTTGCTGTGATGCTGAAAGTTATGCCACTGGTATCTCAGATACCAGCATGGCCACCCAGCAGGGTGGATAGGTTTCAGCTACACTTCCAGATTAAGACACACTAGGGAGAAGGACCCAGCATCCCACTTGCGAAACAACCATTGGAAACTCTATAAATAGCAGAGAAGCACTGTCAAATATAGTGCCAGAAAATGAGCCACCCAGGCTAGAAGGCATACAAGAAATGACTAGAGAAGAGTTGCCTCCTCAAACTAGAGTCAACCTTAATGACAAGAATGAAGTAAACCCCTGGGAACTCCTTTTGCTGATGTGGCATGACTCAAAATGAGAAGAAACATAGTGGCTGCAACAATGGGCTCAAACATAAAAAGTCACATGCATGGCACAATGTCAGGTAGTGTTTTGTCTAATGTACATATGGCCACTATGAGTCAGATTCTACTCAACAGCACCTAACAAGTTTATATGCATTCACCAGAAGCCATGAATATGTGTTTGTGTGCGTGCGTGCACATGGGCACTTATGCGTGTGCTTGTGTGAATGTGTATAAAATATTGAAATCATTTTGAAAAGTTTTTCGATGTTATGAGACATTGGACGGGGTGCCAGCAATGACTGTGGAAGTGTGAGGTTCATGTTGAGCTTTCCCTTCCCATGTGCCGCAGTGTAGGAAACATAGAGTTCAACATCTATCGATTTAATTCGCACAGAACTGTTGAGTAAATCTCATGAATTATCACATTGAAACCTCATCACAAGTCTAAGAGATGAACACAGATGATCAAATAGGTTACACAAGAATTAAGAAGCAGCACAAACTTTCGATCTCACTTGAGCAGTTGGAAATCACTGTTGTGAGCCACAGGACAAAGATTGGTGAGGAGATACTTGGTACTGTGAGTTAGCATGCTGATATTACATTTGGTTCTTGCTTGTCCTATCCTGTGATGAGATGGAGAAAGGTAACTGACATCTGGTCCAATGCAGTTGCTTCTGGTACCCCGAAATGAAACAGACTCATTCAGATGAAGAATTTCAGACAGTGGTCCCAACCCTGCTGCATGCCAGATTGAGCACTTCCCCATTGGGCTCTGTCCCCTTTACTGGATTTTCTTACATAAATCATGTAGATGTAAAGTTTACCCTCAAAGTACAAAGTGAGACAGCTATCTGCATAAAACATGTAAATTTAAGGCTTGTCTTCAAAGTATACAAAGTACAAAGCAAGTAAAAAAGCCATGCAACATTTGCCAGAGCAAATCTGTAATGAATATCCAATCTTAGCCTGCATAGCCCCTCTAACCTGGAGCAGATAAACACCATTTCCGAGATATCTCACTTGCAAGTAGGCGTTACTTTTCCATGAAACACGTTAGCTCTTCAGGCTGTCTTAGATACTCAAATAAAGTCCAGGGCTTGTTCACGCCCTTCTGTAGCCTAAACTCTCAGAATCCCCTGCCCCAAATAAGTTCATTGGATATCAGTATACATTAGATGGTCAGTAAGTGATTGCTGAATGTCTTCATTGTTGTTATTGTTGTTAGGTGCCCTCGAATCGGTATCCAACTCATAGCAACCCTCCTAGGGTTTTCAATGGCTGACTGTTTCGGGGTTGCCTTGGGAGTGGACTGCCACATCCTTCTCCCATTTTTGTGGTGCTGGGAATTGAACTCGGGACCTCAGAGACTGCAGTGCAGCACTCTACCAACTGAGCTAAATCCCAGCCCTGAATGTCTTAATTAATAGTTCCATATCTGTTGATTCTTGAAAAGCAAGATTTGTATCCTATTATTTTTAGGATCTAAAAGATACCAAACATAGCATAAACTTGAAGTTGGGTAATGGTACATAGTTTATTTTCATAGTTACCCAACTGACCAAATCTATTTTGAAGTCCATTGTGAGGCAGTGGTATAGACACACTCCTTTATTAGATAGCTGGCATTAGCAAGAATTTGAGTTTTGGTAAACCTTTAATTACACTTAAGAATGATCAAACGGCAGCAATCGTTGATACTAAATGAAAAAAGCACTTAGTGTGCAGACTCTAATGGGTACATTTATCATCTCCTTATCATACTGAGCTTTGGGCTTACTGCTATCTATTTTCCAAGAAAATAGAAATACCTTTTCTTAGAATAAAAATGTTCTTTCTAATGTGAGCAGCAGATTGAAGCTGTACAGATCAGCTCTTTAATGAAATAAGGTAACATTCCAATGGAACTGACAAGTTTTATTTCTATTTGTTGTATTTTCTTTTCTCATTACAGATGGACCCAATTCAGAAAGCTGTAATAAATCATACATTCGGGGTTCCACTTCCTCATCGAAGAAAGCAAATTATATCATGCAACATTTGCCAGTTGAGATTTAATTCCGATGTAAGTTTATCATTTAGTATTCACTAAAAAAAAAAATGTATTCTGTGATTCTATTCTTGCAGGAGAAAAGACTTCTTAAACATTTTTCTCCAGTAACAGAGCATGTCAAAATTCAGTGATAGTGTTTAACCCTGTATGTGCTTTAATTTTGGAGTTTATTATATTATGTTTGGCTGTTTAAATTATAGAAAAATCACACATACCCAATCTTCTTCTGTTCTGCAGTTTAGTGTGTGTGTGTGTGTGTGTGTGTGTGTGTGTGTGTGTGTGTGTGTGTCCTGGGAAAGTTAAATATAGATCATACACTTTGTCTTTGGTGGATAATCAAATTTAGGACCACTGAGGTTTTCTGTAGATTATACCTCTGAGATAAAACAGGTACCAGACTATTTTTCAGGGCCAAAATTTTAGCTTTGTACACTCTCTTGCCTGCCTTGATGTCGTCCAGTTCCATATTGGCCCTGTGTACTGAATTCTATTTGTGTTAGGGCTCTCTGGAGGGTTAGCAGCACAATAGGTTTCCTAAAGACCTCGAATCACTGAAGTCCTGAAAGAATAAAACGCGGGTGGAGAACATGGTAGAAGGGAGAGATCTGTGATCCTGGCCAGTGCTCTTTGCAAATCACTCAGGAGATTATTCACACCATTGGTGCCTTTTATGAAAAGCAGGGTGGAGTCTGGGTCCATCAGTGTGATACAAATATTGACTTATGGCCAATATGAAAAATCTCTGTGACTTCCTGTGAACGCTTAAATCCTGCTGTGGTGTGCAGTTGGTCTTGACAGATGCACAAGAGTGAGAAAATGTTGGTTACAAGGAAGAGGAATTGGACAGCTAGCAAATGGAGGGCCTTGTGCTATCCAGATGGATTCCCCTGAGGTGCCATTACTTTGTCCTGAGTGGACACTCAGTGTGGAGATGCCAGATAGACCTTCGTTCTAGAGAATGTTAAATCCTCCAAAATTTAACCTCCACAGTCAGGTCGGTCTCTGAGATGTGGATAGGATAGGAGATAATTAAGTATAGAAGACAGACATGGCATGTGGAAAGTGATTGGTTTCTTCTGTGAGGAGAACATGTATTCTGCATAAGGATTGCTATTGTTTTATAAGCTCAAACCTGCCAGTGCAGTCCAACCAGTCCTTCTGTTGGCTTCTCCTGGACACAGGAGAAGATGGGCTGCCTTAGTCTTTGGGGGCTGCTATAACAGAATGCCATGAACCCAGTGACTGTTATAGACGACTGAAATCCATTTCTCGCCCTTCTCGGGGCTGGGAAGTTCAAGTTCAAGGCTTGGGCACTGTCAGAATCTGGCAAGGCCCTGCTGCATGCCTTGTGGTTGGCCCATCTGTGCCATGCTCTTGCATGGCGGAAGGCAGGAAGGAGCATCCTTGAGTGCATCTTATAAAGCCCTGGTCTTATTCATGAGAGTTCTGCCCACATGACCTCATCATGTCCCCAGAGACCTCACCTCCTAATAATGCCACGTTGGGGGTTAGAATTTCAGCATGCGAGTTTGACAGGAATATAAACATTCAGACCTCAGCCACACTTGCATTGTATTAGCTGGGAAAAAAAAAGGAAGAAAAGGAAAGAAAAGAAAGAAGAGAAAAACAGAAATGACTCCAGGCACATCATTTTATTTGGGCAGATGTTTTTAGGTTATTTATTTATTTATTTATTTTATGCTGAGCATCTTGATTTGATTTAGATTTTTAACATTTTCCAGTTATTTAGCAAGAAAGTATTTTCAAGTGATGATTGCTAGATAATTTCTTCTAGCTCTCATAAAAATGAACCATCTTCCTAACAAAAAGTTAAGAATTCTGTTCTCCACACTTGTAACTTTGATCATTTCTACATACCACGTGAACAACCATATATTTCCATAGTTGTTACTTTAAGTGGTTGCTTCCTAGTTCCTTTTTCTCCCCCTTAAATCAAGTTGATAGTTCACTTTGAAACCGTTTGGATAAAGATGCAAAAGTCCCTCAAGAACCATAGTGCCTGTTTCTTACATGTAATGGGGCTATTTAAGATACCTCCTCCTGCCGACAATTTCACTCTCAATATTTTCCACTATACTAAGAAAACACCCTGTAAATTAGGAATCAGAGAGAGACTTCAAGGTCATTGAACTCCACTGTGCACTGAATGCAAGAATTCCACCTGCCACATCCAGGCAACATCTTTGGGTTGATTATTCCCATAGATGGGCAGCTCACTACTTCTAGACAGTGATAACATTTTTTTGGAGCATTTCTAATACTGTAGATTGATGCCAAAGTCATGTTTGGGGAGTAGAAATATTGTCAGATATGCTTTTGGTAATATACACTTACATATATTATTATTAACATTAGCATAAAGAATAAAATATAAAATAAGAACTTTACTCAAATACAATCTTAAACATCTTTGGAGGTCAGTATTCTGCCTTCTACAGATGGCATGATTGGATGTTTCACTCAGATTTGAATGGACTATTATGAACCCTCGTAACACTCTATTTGTTGGATAATTGCCCCAGTCCAGTTTTTTTGGTCTGTAGTGTATAAACTGAACACATATGAATTCATTGATCTTACATTTTTCCTTATTTTTACCCTTGGATATAAATTTACTATGCAGGGCTGATTTTTAAAATTACAGTTTTTTTTTTTATTAAGAATATTCAATGTTGAGTTTTTAAATGACATTGTGATATTTTAACCATATTTTGCAAATAGAAGATAATCATTGCAGAATTAAAATATAACATTGAAAACTGTTAGATACTTAAAAATATCCTCATATCATTGTGATCTCAATAAGAGGAACTAAGGTACTAAAAATAAGACATTTGCTTATTTATTAACCAGTCACATCCATGACTACTAATTTTATAAACTAGATATTGAATGCCTAGATCAAGTAGACTAATCAATTTGATCCTTACATAAGAAAACAATCCCTTTATAGAGAAAAATCAATATACATATACATCAGATTATTTTAATCCTCAAGAAAAATATTACTAATCCTGATACAACTGCCCTTTTGTTCTTTCCAGGTAAATCTGGATTTTGCCTTCTTGTTTCCATTTTTAAACCTAGTGTAGTCCTGGAAAAAGAACGCTGTAATTCAGTTGTATGGTTGGTTGAGTCTTCTATCACATCGGAAAGTATTTTTGCCTTACGAACCTTTTTACATTTCAAAGCTTTTTCCCCTTCCAATGAAAATAATAGCTTGTAGTTCTTTTCATCTCTAGATCATGAAAATTCAATTTCCTTTCCCTCTAAGCTTTTATTTATTTTTTTAACCCTTCATATTTTAAACTGTGCTGTTTAGTGTTTTGCCATACCTGTTTCCTGTATGATATGGTTTCCATTTGGACCCCTGCAAATAGCTTTGAAAATGTCTTAAGTTACATTGAATGTATTTAAATCAGATTGCCTCTGACACAGACTTTTTCGTGGGTAAAAATCTTTTTTGACATTCATATGAAATATACATAAAGCAATGCCAAAAGCTTCCAACTGAAGGCTGAAAGGTTGTAATTTGTCCAATTATTCTATCAGCATCTTTAAATAGGATAAATTACCATGTGGCCTGGGAAAGTTAGTAACTGTGCCTTTGAAAGGCAACTTGTAGCAGGACCAACATGGAGATAAGATTATTACATAAAGTTGTTGTTAGGTGCTGTCGAGTTGGGTCTGACTCATAGTGACTCTCATAGGATTTTCAATGGCTGATTGTTTCTGGTATTGTTTTTCGGGAGTGGGCTGCCAAGTCCTTCTCCTGTTATTACAGTGCTGGGGATTGAACCCAGGGCCTCACAGGGTAGAGCAGCAATCTACCAACTGAGCTAAACCCCAGCCCCATTAAGTGAAGTAGAGAATGAATATTCAATGTTTTTTGTTTTGTTTTGTTTTTGTTTTTGGCCAGTCGAGGAGGTTGAACCCAGGGCCTTCTGCCTACTTTGCAAGCACTCTACCACTGAGCCACAATTTTATTATTTTTTTTATCGGACATTTTTAATGTACACCTTAATGTGATTCATTCTGACCTGCTTTTCATTGTGGCACTTACATATATGTATTTTCATGTACATTATTCATATAGGTTCCCCCTTACCCTCTTGTATGCTTCCCCCCCACACCCTCCCCATCTAAGTCTTCTCTATCATTTACTTGGTAATATTTTTCTATATGTACTTGAGTCCCAGTTCTGTTTAAGATAGAAATTTTTCCTGTAGCAAACTTTGTTATTATCTTGTCAGAACACTTTTAATTTTGAGACAAGGTCTTGCTAAGTTACGCAGGCTGCCTCTGGCCTCAAGCTTTTGATCTCCTGCCTCGGCCTCCTTAGTCAGTAGAATGACAAGCCATGGCAAGCGTGCCTCACCACACCCAGCTTCAGTGATTGTTTACAGAATATGAAAGAACATCTCAGTCTCCAAACTAAGGAATAGAAAATATGTTATTATAGTAGAACTTGTAACAATGGAATTTTATAATATGGTAGAGGCAGAAGAGACCTTTTGCTAATTTTACATGCAGAAACTAAAGTGCAGAGCATGTGGGAGATTTGTAAGAGGCCATGTGGCCCCTAGCTGGCTAGGCGGGGGCAATGTCCATTTCCTCAGTGTTTATACCTCATCTGCTCAAGGATGGGTAGCAAATTCATCCTCAAGTTCCATTCGATGCTATAATAATGGCATGGGTGGGGATCTGTGCATTTTTTGCTTAGCCAGGCTGTCTTGGGGAAGAGGACCTGATCATTTTTTTTTGGGGGGGGGGAGTTAGGGTTATGCAACTTCATGTGTGCATGGGAAAAATAGAGGAACATAACCCAAATATGCATATGAGTTTTACTACATATTAGTCAAAAGTTTCCATAAACCTCATGTCATGTTGTTGTTTTTGTTGTTGTTAGGTGCCACTGAGTCGGTATCCAACTCAGCGACCCTATGTACAACAGGAGAAACACAGAGAAGTCAGTGCTTCTCTGCTATTCATAGGCTTTTCAAAGGCGGATTGATTTTTGGGAGTGGGTTGCCAGGTCCGTCTCCCAAGCCTACAGCACCTGGTGTTCCCAGACAGTCTCCCATCTAAGTACTAACCAGGCCCAAACCTGCTTAGCTTCCAAGATCTGATGGGATTGGATGCCACAGGGCTACAGCTGTAGGCATAACTCTCATAAGTTGATTAAAAAGTGTAACCAAAAGTGATATAATAATTGCTTAATGGAAAAATCAAATGCTGTATTACTCTGTCCCACCAACATTTACCAATAAAGGGAAGAAAAATTTTCTTCCTTTATGGAACTAAATGGATGGGGTCTGAACTATTACAGGAAGCAAGTCATTGGAAAGGCCTGAGCCATGATTACTCCTGAATTCTATCATGCATCATTCATATTCAGTCACACTCAAAATGCAAGCATAAACACGTTGGAAGTTCAAATATAAACTCAAAACGCTGAACCATAAGGCAGTAACAATATCCCCGCTGTGACTCAAGACTATCAAGCATTAATTACTTTGGGGAACTCTTTGATGAACCAAAAGGAGAGAGAACTTTATTAGATGGTAACATTGTTTGGAAGTCTTTGATCCCCTCAAAAGGAAGATGCTTGGAATCATCACTAAGTGATAAATTCTCCAGTGGTATTAGAAAGTGGAAGTTATTATTATTGTTCTATATTTTTAAGCCCAGAAATATACAGAAACAAAGAAGTGCATGTGATATAATGCACACCTCTTTGTTATGACATCCCTATTCAATACAAGGGCTGGGATTTAGCTCAGCTGGTAGAACACTGCTCTGCAGTCTCTGAGGTCCTGAGTTTGATTCCCAGCACCACGAAAGTGGGAGAAGGATGTGACAATCCACTCCTGAGGCAATCCCCAAATGGTCAGCCATTGAAAACCCTCTGAGAGTGGCTATGAGTCGGACATGAGTCGATGGCACCTAACAACAACAATCAATACAAGGAAAATGCTGGTCGCATTTTTCCTTTCAAATGACCATGTTACACAATATTATACTTTCTTCACATCATGCCTTAAGATGTCTTTTTAATACTTAATATTATTTGTGGGGATGATGTTTAAAGAAAACACTACTTAAAAATAATGGGGATTGTAATTAGAGTCAAAGAACTATTCTTTTACTTCTTTCTACTTTTCTTGTTTTCTCAATTTCCTACATAAGCATGCTTGAATTTTATAAAGGATAAAGGAATGGTTGCATCTACTATCTTCTTATAATTTTTAAATTGCTTATTTCTTCTGAAATTACAAATTCTGTCTTTAAAGTCTGTTACAGTTTTCAAAGTATTTCTTGCCCATTTCTGGCAGTGTCTGCCATCTAAAAAACCATGCCCATGAGATTACATGACTATGGTCTCACATTGTGATTTCAGCATTTTATTTAATATCCTAGGAGAATGGTTAATAAAATTCTATGCATGTAGGGTGTGTGTCTAATCCCAAACTAGAAGGCGACATCCAGGCCAGCAGAGTGAAATTGTAGGAACAACATGAATCAGGATTAGATGACTAGCTGACCAGAGCTGCCTTCTAATTGGTTGCATTTCTTTGGGCTCGTCTCTGAACTGGCAAGTTCCACAGTCACCTGATTTTTAAATGACTAGCTATACCTTTTGGTGATGTTGTAAGAATTAAATAAAATGTGGCACACAGCTGTTGTATTGCAGTGAATAAAATTGAAAGGCCATTTTTATTTCGTGGGCTAAATAATGTAGTTATTTTCTTTGAATGTTAAGTTGCTTTTAAAGAAATAGCAAAGATTGAAAATATCTTCAACTCTTTTTTTAAAAAAGTATTTAAAGGGATCTCCTCTATTTGAAATGTTAGTATTTTGTATGTTTTCCTGTTGATGAGTGGTATTTATTCCTGGTAAATCTTTACCTTTTAAAATATGCAGGAGCAAAGTGTCCTTGGGAAAGGCTCTGTCTATTCAGATCTCTGAAGCTCTATTAAAATCTGTAGTTGGTGCTGCTGTGTCCCAGGGGACCTTCTGAAGGACCCAGTTAGAAATTAAAATTTCAGGCAGCTTTGAAACGCCTCTTTCATAAGAGTGTGCTCTGTTGCACTCCAGGATTCCTGGTTATTTGGGGTTTGGGCTCTAGCATCATTGGTCTTCCCTCTGGGTGCTTTTTCTTCTTTAAAAACCTTGCTTTGATGGGGGCATTTCACTCTGGAGAGGGACGAGAGATGGAACACATCTGAGAACCTGATGAGGTATAGTTGGGCGGTCAGGTCACCCCCGTGTGAGAAACTGGCACTGCAGAGAGCTGAAGGACTCAGGCTGTGGCGGTGGCGGAAACGGGTGACTAAGAGGTGTCTTTTGAAGAGCTTATCCTCTGAGTGTGCTTCTGGGACACCTTTCATCCCTCCAGTACCCTGCCTTGTACTTCTTGACTGGAACCTACAGTTCTCTCTGAAAGTCTCAGGAAACAAAACTCTTACAGGAGGACCAAGCAAGAAATATTGGGTCTGGCAGTTAGAAGTGTCAGGGAAAACAAAACAAAAAACAAAAAGCAAGCCAACTAAACGTATTGAAATCTATATGAGTAATATGCTTCTTGGGCGAGGCTTTAAAATCTGGATTTCTTTTTTCTTTTTTGCAATATTGGGAGTTGAACCCAGGGCCTCCCACTTGCATGCTTTGCAAGTGCTGGACCACTAAGCTGCATCCCCAGCCCATTTTTTTTTTAACTTTTTGAGACAGGGTCTCACTAAGTTACGCAGACTGCCTTCTGGTCTCGTACTTGCGATCCTCCTGCCTCTGCCTCCAGAATCACAGGATTACAGGTGTGCGCTACTGCGCCCAGCTTAAAATCAGAATGTTTTTATTGGAGTATTGTAGGGTTCTCTGTATCAGACATTAATACACCAGAGTTTCATTAGGGGATGGAAGGAAGAAGGGATGGAGGAAAGAAAATTCAAGGATTTTGTAGATCTTTATTATGAAAGAAAAACAGAATAATACAGTTCATCATTTGGTCTTCTCTTCA
This sequence comes from Pedetes capensis, assembly GCA_007922755.1. Taxonomy (NCBI): domain Eukaryota; kingdom Metazoa; phylum Chordata; class Mammalia; order Rodentia; family Pedetidae; genus Pedetes; species Pedetes capensis. Next base: position 37,112 of record VMDO01008995.1, read on the forward strand.
ACATGGAAAATTGGACCTTGAATGTCTAAAAAGAGAAAATCGATTTTATATATGACTGATGGTTGTATGTAAGTGACCTCCTGGAAGGAAAAGGCTGTTTGCATTTCTGTTGAGTACAGGAGCTGTTTGAGATTAGTGCACGGTGATGTTAAAATCTCTCTGTTGGTTTGTACAGTGTATCAGTGGAGAAAGGAAAGGGCAGAATATTTGGTTGACTTCTTCAGGGTCACTAGGCTGTTGACAAGACACATCCTCATAGTGATTTTCTTTATCACGTCAGGTGTCATGCCCCAGGGGAAATTTCCAGGGAGCAGTGCACTGGCATCAACTGATAGTTTTCAATTAAGACGATTAGCCACTCATGTTCCATATACACTACAGAGGTTACTCAAGGCTGGATACCAGCAGTACACTCATTGATTGCTGGAATATAGAAACCCATTTCAAATAGAGAGCCACATAAAGAGCATGACTGTTGTTACATGCTTTCAAGTTGGTGTCTAACTCATACTGAACCTACTTCCAACAGGTGACACACTGTTGTAAGTGCTTCTCTGCTGTTCACAGGGTTTTCAATGGCTGATTGGTTTTTGAGAGTGTTCCTTCTCCCAAGCCTGCAGCCAGGTCCTTCTCCCAATCCTGCAGCACCTGGTGTTCCTAGGCAGTCTCCCATTCAAGGACTTACCAGGTGCAACCCTGCTTAGCTTTGGAGATCTGATGGGATCAGATGCTACAGGGCTACAGCTACAGACATAACTGCTATGTTAAGTATTAAAGGGAGTAGGAGACAGTGTGTACTGAGAGTCCATATCTTTGCAGGCCAAGAGTTTGAGAAGAGAATTGAATGTGAGCAAAGTATGGAAGGAAAGCCCATGATGAGACGGGAAGAATACAGTAGTGAAGTAATGAACTAAGAGTTGGCCCTGGGTCCCCAGAATATAAGGCAAGAAGCCATTCATGCTAGGAATTCTCTTCAATAAATACTGAAGGAATAAATGAATGAAGTCCTCAGGATTAAAAACATTTTTCTTATTTTTATGACAAGTAAATGAAGATAGAAACAAGAATCTCTAAAATGAAGAATTACAGCTTCACTAAGAAATATTTAAAATCATTGCTACATTTTGGTAAGGATTTATTTGGGGTTTCCTTTTCCTCACTGCCTAATCCCTCTGCAAGTTGGGATTCATATTTTACGCCACTGATTCTCTAAACCCTAAACATGAAAATCCACATCTTGGAGTGGAAATGAGTAAATAGAGTTAGTCTTGAGCATGGCTTGCAAGCCAATTCTTATGATTCTGAAAGCTTGGTTCGTAGCAACCTCAAAATTTTAGATGTTTTGCTAAAACAAAAAATAAACAAAAAAACCCAAACCAAAAAGCAAACCTATATTCCAAACCCCCAAATTTTAACTTTATACTCATACCTAATTTCAGAGTGGGGCAGTTGGTAGAGTGCCACTCTGCAGTCTCGGAGGTCCTGGGTTCAATTCCCAGCACTGCAAAAATGGGAGAAGGATGTGGCAATCCACTCCCGAGGCAATCCCAAAACAATCAGCCACTGAAAACCCTGTGAGGGTCACTATGAGTCAGATACAACTCGACAGCACCTAACGACAACAACAACAACAACTTCAGAGTGCACCAACCACCTCATCACTGATTTATGTAGTCTCCATGTGCCGTGGGCCTGCAGCCGTAGCCCTGTGGAATCTGATCCTGTCAGATCTCGGATGCTAAGCAGGGTCGGGCCTGGTTAGTACCTGGATGGGAAACCGCCTAGAACACCAGAAGCTGTAGGCTTGGGAGAAGGACCTGGCAAACCCCTCCCAAAAATCAATCTGCCATTGAAAACCCTATGCACAGCAGAGAAGCACTGACAATAGTGTTTCCCCTGTTGTACAGAGGGTCACTATGAGTCGGATACCGACTCGACGGCACCTAACAACAACATGTGCCATGGGGTGAAATCCCCGATGTAACCCAGGTGCTCAGGAATCACTTGAGATGCATACCTCATATAAATTGAATCAATTATTCTGTATCTCTTGTTACAGCCATGTGCATTTTGCACTGACAAAACTTGTAGAAACCCAAAACAGAAACTGGGTTGAATGAGCCAGGTATGGAGGTGTATGCCTGTAATCTCAGCATCCAGTTTGCTGAGACAGGAGGATTGTGAGTTTGAGGCTAGCCTGGGCTATTTAGTGACACCCTGTTTCAGAGTGGGGCCAAGGATTAATGGTCACCAATAATTGAAAGCCTCAACAATATGATTTCCTCAAGCCTTTTCATTAATTATAGCCACTGCTTATCAGGACTCTGGCACATTGTGTTATGTTTCATCACCGTTTATTACAGCATTTTATAAATCACCAGTTTCACTACAGCCCTGAGAGCCAGGACAGTTGGAAGGGTTTGTTCCTGGGCAAAGGAGCAAAGGAATTTGAGAAAAGAGCAACTCATTTCAGGGTTGGTTCTTATGTCATTTTGATTTTGTGGATGTTTGTATTCTTCGCTTCGCAACAGTCACTATTGGCTAGAATGTCCTTTCTATTAAGTCCTAATTCTCTCTATTAATTAACTGCAGGAATTGTGATAAAAGATATTTACTTTTTCCAAGTAGCCATATGGCCAGAAATCTCCATATAGATTAAATGTACCTGCCCCTTTATTCTAGCTTGGGTTTGGCTCAGTTAGTAGAGCGCTGCTCTGCAGTCTCTGAGGACCCAGGTTCAATCCCCAGGACCGCAAAAATGGGAGAAGGATGTGGCAGCTCACTCCCAAAGCAATCTAGAAAAAAATCAGCCATTAAAAACCCCGGGGAAGGTCGCTAGGAGTCAGACCCAATGGCACCTAACAACAACAAACACCTTTATTCTACCTTCTTCACACTAAAGTTTTCTTCTATGATCAGTTTCAGAATGGTGATGTGTCTTGATCCTGGGCTTAAGCTGAATGAAATTGTACCAGACATGCTATAAATCGCACACTACATTTGGATGACATTGGTAGAATCTCTTTAGAACCGGGACAAAAGATGCGTGTATTCCTTCATATTCTGGATCCCTCCAGAATCTAGGTGCCATTTTAGAACACTGTACTTATCCTCCACATTCTGGCTCTGATTCGCCTGTTGTGAGTCCTGCCAAACCTTATTTTAAATGCAGAACACTGCCTCTGGGATCTATTGTCTCCGTCCAAATCTACGTTTTGATATAAATTGAGCCTGATAGTTGTAAAAGTTGCCACCCTCTGGGGAATTCACTCCTCGTGCCAAGGAGGGCAAATGGAAGCATGGTCGGCTATGAAAGTTTCATTTTCCAAGTCCATGTGTGATTTTTTGGTAATACTTTGAGAAGCAGAGAGATCTTTTCATAATCACATAGGGTAACGTTCGGCATATGGGGTTACTCTTTACTGGGCATAAATGAGCTTTTAAATTTCTCATATAGGAAATCTGTACAGACTGATGTGTGGCAAATCTATTCTTATCTGATTTATTGGTATATCCGGTCCATCTGCACAACTTGCAACCTTCTCTTAGACTCCTTTATAAATAAGGTTTCAGAAGGCAGTCTCTGAGCAGGTTTTATCCATTTCCCAAGCAGAGCTTATTTTCTCTGCATCAGTGAACTTGTCATGATAATCAACTTTTTTGTCCCAACCATCAATCACTCTTGATTACAGCTGGGTGGAGGTTCTGTTCTGTTGATCAGCTCATCAGCGCACATAATATTACACCTGGAGACCAGTACAAATCATCTCTCAATGGGAAAAGCGTTTCCCTCCAAGGCTTTTGTTGGCAGTTTGATCATTTACATTTGGGTCTCATTGAGTTGTCATGTCTGTCTCTGACTGTATCTTCTCATGTAAAATGTTCTCCAAAAATAGCTCTCACAGTTTGCTCCGTTATTTGTACTCTATTGTTATTATTCCGCTCTTGCCTTTCTAAAGAGTAGCTCATAATCTATCTTATGCTTATTATCACATTAACTTTTTCCGATCGTTAATGCAGATATTGTAGAAATTAAAATCATATGAATTATAATTCAATGAATATTCAGTGCTTCTGTGAAAACAGTTTAGCATATGTTTTACTAGAATGTTTGCAAGTCTAATTTTGTTGATTTTTAATGGCTTCCTAAGTTAGGTTTTTGTTTTATGTTTTGGCTTGAGCAAGGGAATATTTATTTTTAATTTTCATCTTATTTTAAGTAACACTAACTAGCTATCTTCATGGTTTAAAAAGACATTGAGAAGTAAATATTTTAAAATCAAATGCTCAAAGTCAGCATTGCTCATATATTCTGTGTATAATGTATGTTATATGCAGTAAAAGTAATTCTTATTTCTCTAAACCAGCTCGTATTTCTTAAAACAGTAACATTTTAGAGCAGTTACTATACCAATGATAAAACATTATCATAGTAAAATAGCCACTTACTTCATAAAGCATTGAAATAAATATATGATTAAAACATTTAATATGTTCTATGAATATTCCATCTTTTTATCTCAAGTCTTATGATATTTTTATTACTTTACAAAATCTGCAAAATAATTTAGGGCATCAATAATTTCACATTTAGAGTACAGAGTATAAAGAAAAACAGTAGCATATGAAATTACAGAATAATGTGGATTTGATTAGCAATTGTATGCCTCTATTAAAAGGCTTAATTATAAGAACCTAGAATTTCTTTTCTGGTTATACTTTGTATGACAGTGATAAAATATTTCTATTTTTGAGTAAAATAAATGGGTCAACAAAGACAGAGTTCATAGTTTCCATTCAGTGCTGGCATTTAGATATCACCAGTTCTTATTTTAATCTATGAAATGAAAACTATGGCAAAAGGCATCAATTAAAGAGAAAGTGATATTTATGGAAGTGTACAAACCCTATGACACTGATTAGGATTTCAGTGTTTAAAAATGCTGAGCTCACTGGGCGTGGTGGTGCATGCCTGTAATCCCAGCAGCTCGGGAGGCTGAGGTAGAGAAAAAAAAAAAAACAGGCTGGAGGTGGTACCCAGTGGTCCAGCACTTGCAAAGCATGCAAGCCTGAGACCCTGGTTCAACCCCGAGTACTGAAAAAAAAAAAAAAAAAAAAAATTGCTGAGCTAAAGCTCAGATGGCATCTTCCCTGATGCCCCCGTGGTCTGGAATCTTCCTGGGATCTGAGCGGATTGGTTTTGTCAAATAGTACTTTGTCATTATGCAGGTTTCAAAACTGACTTGAGTTCTGCATCCCACCCACTCCTACTGCTCCTTATTAGCAGCCAGCAGCCTGGATCTTCTCCTGATGTGAAGAACGGGTCAAAATCCTTCTTCCCTCTCAGCCCCGAGAGCAAATCAAATGGTTTGTTTGTTACCGCAACTTGTCATCTCGGCCTACAGTACAATTTCACACTTTTAAACAGTAGCCCCAGCGCAGGACCTAGTGCTGAACTCTCAAAATCAGTGTA
>VMDO01008995.1:42684-80151 GCA_007922755.1 Pedetes capensis
CTCTCTCTCTCTCTCTCTCTCTCTCTCTCTCTCTCTCTCTCTCTCTCTCTCTCTCTCTCCCTCTCTCCCTCCCTCCCTCCCTCCCTCTTCCAATTTTTCCTCTCTGGAGATGTTTCGTTCACATTTTAATTCCATTATATATTGGCAGAAGAGTTGATGCAAATTTTGGGAAGTAACGAATTTATAGTGGGATCCAATTACTACGGTTTTGATCCTGCCCTCTCCTCTAACCTAAAACAAGTTGCCAATCTTTAAATTGAAAAAAAAAAAATGACAAGAATCCAAGTCTTGATGGAAGCAGGCTCCCTCAAAGGTTATTTTTTGGGAGGAACTAGATTTCTTGTTTGCTTCTTTTTTCCTTTTTAAATTTTATTTATAAATGTTAGTGGGATACAGGGCCTGGGTTGAGCTCAGTTGGTAAAGTGCCACTCTGCAGTCTCTGAGGTCCCAAGTTCGATCCCCAACACCCCCAAAACAGGAGAGGGATGTGACAATCCACTCACAAGGCAATCCCAAAACAATCAGCCATTGAAAACTCTATGAGGGTCGCTATGAGTCAGACACGACTCCAGGGCACCTAACAACATTAGGGTACAGAGTAATAAGTTATTTGGTATTTCCATTATACAACTATTTAGTCAGTTTTGCTTACACATCCATCACCTTGCATATGAAAAAAGAGAGGAGGAAGAAAAGAAAGAGAAAAAAGAAGAAGAGAAAGAGATAAAAAGGAAAGAAAAAAATCAATGTAAACCATGGGCACATACAACTATCCTTATATATTATTATTATTTTTTAAGCACACTCCTAGGACACTAAAGAATGTTTATAGAAAAAAAAAAATGAAAGCTAACCCATAACACAGGCTCCCCTATCTAATGAAGACATGCATTCTCTGAGAAAAGGTTCCCAACTCTGAATCACAGAAGAAACGCTTCAGCCTGGATTTGGGGGAGGGGTGAGTCACTGGTACCGGTGTCCAAATGACCTCCATGTTGATCTGTAGCTGAAATCTCTCCCCCAGCTCCATAATCAAATAGTTGCCCACTCCCCCTATAACTCCACTTGGTTAGCAATCAGATATCTCAAACCTAAAACATTCACAACTAAAGGCCACATCTTACTCCAAAGCCTGATGTACAGAAAATACCTGAGGACAGCAGTTCTCTATTTCTGGTTTCTAAGCCTGCAGCCATAGCCCTGTGACGTCTGATCCCATAAGTTCTTGGAAGCTAAGGAGAGTCAGGCCTGGTTAGTCCTTGGATGGGAGACCACCTGGGAACACCAGGTGCTGTAGGCTTGGGAGACGCACCCAGCAGCCCACTCCTAAAAATCTGTCCACCATTGAAAAACGTTTGAATGGCAGAAAAGCACTGACAATAGTGTTTCATCTGTTGTACATAGGGTTGCGATGAGTTGGACACTAACTCGATGGCACCTAACAACAACAGCTATATTATATAACTCATGTATATATAATTATGTAATTATGTATATTATATGATTCATTTATATGTTGTTGTTGTTGTTAGGTGCCATCGAGTCGAGTCCGACTTATAGCAACCCTATGTACAGCAGATCGAAACACTTGCCGATTCTGTGCCAGGCAAAAGATCTTATTTATGTTTAAGCCCATTGTTGCAGACACTATGTCAATCCATCTGGTGGAGAGTTTTCCTCTTTTGCATTGACCTACCACTCTCCCAAACATGATGTCCTTCTCCAGGGATTGTTCTCTCCTGACTACACATCCGAAATATGTAAGACGCAGTTTGGCCATTTTTGCTTCCAAGGAGCACTCTGGTTGTACTTCTTCTAGGACAGATTTGTTGGTTCTTTTGGCAATGCATGGTATATTCAATAGATGTTTCCAGCACCACAATTCAAAAGCATCAATTCTTTTTCTGTCTCTCTTGTTCAAAGTCCAGCTTTCACAACCATATGATGCGACTGAAAATACCATGGCATGAGTCAGACGCACCTTAGTCTTCAAGGTGACATCTTTGCTTTTCAATACTCTATGGAAGTATATAATTCATGTGTGGCCCAAGACAATTCTTTACTCACTGTGGCCTAGGAAATCCAAAAGGTTGGACACCTCCGATTTAAAATATTGTATTAGATTTTATTCCTGTTGATTACTGAGACTTTCAGTATCCTATGAAATTTTGCTGGCTAGACCAGTGCTTCATATGTCACCCCTAGTTCTACCCGTGCCTGCAGCTGTAGCCCTGTGGCATCCGATCCCGTCAGATCTCCGAAGCTAAGCAGGGTTGGGCCTGGTTAGTACCTGGATGGGAGACCGCCTGGGAACACCAGAAGCTGTAGGCTTGGGAGACGGACCTGGCAACCCCCTCCCAAAAATCAATCTGCCATTGAAAACCCTATGAACAGCAGAGAAGCACTGACAATCGTGTTTCCCCTGTTGTACAGAGGGTCGCTATGAGTCAGATACCGATTCGACGGCACCTAACAACAACAACAACAACAAAGTTCTACCCGTGCCCTTGTGATATCTCCTAGGCTCCAGACTCGTTCCTCCCCCTAGGCTTTGCGCTGACTTCTCTGCCTGGCACACTCCTTCCTCAGACTGGTGCATAGTTGGCTTCTTCCAGCTTTACTCAGGTGTCACTCTCTTGGTGCTTATTGTTATCATGTTACTAAGATTTCAACCCCCATCATCCCCAATCTCCTTACTTGATGTTTCTTTCCCCCTAGTCACAAATTACTCTCCCAAAATACTAGATAATTTACTTACTATTCTGTTTATTTCACACTTCACCAAGGCACATATTTTTGCCTGTTTGGTTCACTGTTTTATACAAGTGGTAGAGATTTGCTTAGTATCTTGTACTTAATAAATACAAGGTGTGCTCAAAGGATAATGGTGGATATCTAAATTAAAGATATTTATTATAGTAAAAGACACATTGCCATTAATCCCCCTCAAAACACTCCTCCTGTCTTTGAACACACTTATGGCTTCATTCTCGCCACTCTCTGAAGCAGTGCTGGAAGTCTTTCTCCTTGAGTGTCTTTAGTTTCATCCTCCATCATGACAATGTTCCATGTCACTTATTGCTTCCCGTATAGCAATTTCTGTCCAATAAAAACATTATGGTGTGTCCTCATCCCCCTCATTCACTGGATCTGGTACCATGTGACTTTGGGGTCTTCCCCAAAGTCAAAGTGATCATGAAAGTTAAATGTTTTGAATCAATTCAGGACATCAAGGCAGCCATGACAGTACAACTAATCACAAAAGAGGACTTCCAGAACTGCTTAAGACATTGGCAAGAATAACAAGATAAGATTGTTCAAAGCCAGGGGGAGGATTTTGAGGGAGATTCCCACATGTCTGCAGCTTATTGTGCTGTGGGGATTTATATGTTGCTGTGATGCTGACAACTATGCCGCTGGTATTCAGATACTGGCAGGGCCACCCACGGTGGACAGGTTTCAGCTGAGCTTCTTGACTAAAACAGAATAGGGAGTAGGACCTGGCAGCCCATTCCTGAAACAATTACCATTGAAAACCCTATCAATAGCATAGAATCACTGTCAAATACAGTGCCAGGAAATGAGCTCCCCAGGCTGGAAGGCATTCAAGAAATAACTAGGGAAGAGTTGCCTCCTCAAAGAAGAGTTGACTTTAATGACAGGAATGGGGGAGAACCCCTGGGACCTCCTCTTGCTGATGTGACAAGACTCAAAATAAGAGGAAACACAGTGGCTGTAAAAATGGCCTCAAATATTATCAACAACAAAAAAGGTTGTACGTGTGTCCCAGTGTTGGGAAGTGTTTCGTTCTGCTGTACATAGGGTCACTATGAGCTTGACCCTATGTGAAGGTGTAGCAACAACAACAGTGTGGCACCATTTTGTTTTCTCTTTGTACGTGTCAGCTCATGTGGAATGGTAAGCGCATGCAGTAGTGAGTAGTGAATAGTTGGAGATACCTTACATATTAAGAGGACTCCAAGACTAATATTCAAAGTGAAGCTACTTAGACAAAAGTATTCTGAGCTGTAACAAAGACAGGCTGGAAAAGGTCTCCAAGTAGATATATCTTCCCTTCTAATATTTTACTTATGAGAGAAATTTCTCCTTACTCTTTTTTTAATAATTCCTTGATTTGACTTGAAATTCTACAATATTAAATCTCCATGCCTAACAAAACAAGAAGAGATAGAGATATTTTTCTATTGCCTTTACTCTGACAGTTTTCATGACATGAGATCTTCATCAATATTTTTCAAAGCCCAGGTTTCTTCAATAAACAACTTCCTCGTAAACAAGACTGAACCTTATCTAAGATATCGTTCTTCTGAAGAGAGGAGAATCAAAGGTGCTGAATGATTCAGTGAATTCTTAATGTAGTAGGTCTTCTAGAATGTCTCTGTTAGCTGGGAGTTAAACCAATCAGTGTATCTCCTCCAGTGGCCCATTAAAGACTTGATCACCAGCCTGTGGCATTGTTGGGGAGTGGTAGAAACTTTAGGAGGTGGTGCCTAGCGGAAGGAAGTGAGGTCATTGGGGGAGCATCCTTGGAGATATTGGGACTCCAGCCCCTTTCTCTCTCTGCTTCCTGCATGAAGTGAACAGACCTCTGCGTCCACATCATCCTGCCCTGATATTCTCTGCTGCCACGGGCCCAAAGCAACAGGACCGAGGGACCATGGACTGGAAGCTCTGGAACCATAAGCCAAAATAACCCTTCCCTTCTTAAAAGTTGATCCTCTCAGCATTTTTTTTTTTCATAGTGACAGGAACCTCACACATGAATAAGAGGGGAAAATTCTTTATCAACTTTACTTGGTAATTCATACACACAGGAACCTGATTCTGTGGAAAGCAAGATCAATGGTAGGTGCTGATATTGCTACATCTTTGCCATCACAAAGAATCCTCTGTAGATTGTTTCATCTCCATTGTCCTGTGCATTAGAGCCTAGGTAGCGTATGCCTAGACACTAAGAAAACATCATCTGCAACTTAATCTGCATGTCTGTCTGGGATCTTGATTTTGCTTATATAGAAAAATAAGGGCTGGGGTTTTGCTCAGTTGGTAGAGCATTGCTCTGCACTCTCTGGGGACCTGAGTTTGACCCCTAGCACCGCTAAGACAGGAGAACCATGTGACAATCCACTCTGGAAGCAATCCCAAAACCATCAGCCACTGAAAACCCTATGAGGGTATCAGAGTTGGACCCAATTCCATGGCACCTAACAGCAACAACAGCAATAGAAAAATAGAGTTGAAATATATTTTAAACACTTGCACCACCTTTTCATAGGTCCCCAATACCCCATGTAAAGGCAGTTTCTCAAAGGAAAACAAATAACACAAATGGCAACGGCATTTTTCTTCCTCCATAATCCTAGAGGGCCCTGGGAGTGTCTCACGAACTGTTGCTTCAAAAGCCATTCATCACTCCACCAGTTTTCCCATAGATGAAGGACTAGATTTGCATTCTAAATGATTTCTTCCAGCAGCTGCTAGAAGATAACTTGGCTGTAAGTGAAGAGTTTGCATTTGATCATCTGCCAGGAAAGATCATAAAATTCAACTTGGCAACAGAATTCAGGGAAAGAGGTCTCCTCAGCCCAGCTGTGCTTATCGGAATTAGCAGCATGGATAAAAACACTGCTCCAGCTCCCGCCTTCTCTGGTCAGCATGGGGGTGAATCTGCTGCTGCTGAGCACTGAATTTCGTTCTGTGTGTGTGTGTGTGTGTGTGTGAGAGAGAGAGAGAGAGAGAGAGAGAGACAGAGAGAGAGACAGAGAGAGAATGAGAGAGGGAGAGGGAGAGAAGAATGGAACCTCTGGTACTTGGGTGGAGGGATTATATTAAGCCATCGTTAAGCATCTAAGTGTTGATGCAGCAATGCGTTCAAATGTTTGGATGATCCAGGCACCGTGGTGCACACCTGTAATCCCAGCACCTCAGGAGGCTGAGGCACCGGGATCATGAGTTCAAGGCCACAGGAAGCCTGAGCAACTTAGCAAGATCTTGTCTCCAAATTAAAATGGGGGATTATGGTGCAGCGCAGTGTTAGAGCACTTGCCTAGCATGTGTGAGGCTCTGGGTTCAGTCTTCAGCACTGAATAAAAGAACAGAAGAGAAAATGAAATCTTTGGGTGCTCCCTCGGTAAATCACCAAGACCAATGTTTCAATTGTGTGTCTGGACCACAATACAAGTTCACCTGTTGTTGTTGTTGTTAGGTGCCATCGAGTTGGTATCCGATTCATAGCGATCCTATGTACAACAGGCAAAACACTATGGCCAGTGCTTCTCTGCTGTGCATAGGGTTTTCAGTGGCGGATTGGTTTTTAGGAGTGGGTTGCCAGGTCCTTCTCCCAAGCCTACAGCACCTGGTGTTCCCAGGCAGTCTCCCATCCAAGTACTAACCAGGCCCAACCCTGCTTAGATTCCGAGAGCTCATGGAACCAGCCACCACAGTGGTATGGCTGCAGGTTTTTCTTCAATAGTATACTTGAATGTTAATTGGGCTCTGCCAATGTAGTCTGTCCTTTTTGCCAATTAGTCCTCTCAGGAGAGCTTTAAACATGCATATTAATTAAGAAAAGTAAAAAATATAGGTGATATAAATTAATCCCTGGAGAAATTGACAGTGGGCTTTTTGCTGTTGATTTTTTTTTTTTTTTTTGTAACTGACAAGTTGATTCTAGGTTTTCACTTTCTTCCTTTCTAATCCTAAACTACAAAATATTGTGTACTAACTGTGGACTTGACCTAACATTTTTGGAAAATGGTATCCAGTGTATTGCTATTCAAGCATCAGACAGTTGACATTTGAATCATATAGTGGATAACAGAGGCCCAGCAATAGTTATAAATAAATGCATACGCCATGGCCAGATTCATGGAAGGATTATTTCTATGGGACTAGTGGAGAGGTGATTACACTTCAAATGCTGAGCATATCCAAAGTTCCTCAAAAAGAACGGTCCTTCATTTTCAAAGAAGACAGCATGGTGGGGGGGGGGAGAGGGAAAAAAATCCCAGGCATTTTCCAACTGTTAGGTGACCTCTTGGTTTGTGAGTGGGGCAAAGTTTCTTGCATCAGCAGTTCGTTGGACAGGTGATGATGAAGTGACTTCCCGGCTCATGTTAAATGGTGAAGTGCTTATTTCCCAGTCCATTGGGAAGATTTAGAGCTGCAGCCAGCAGGGCGCGGGCCCCCTGCTCACTCACTCACTAGTGGTTTGGTAGGCCATCAGTAATTTCAGGTTCTGTGATGGTCTGTGGCCTTGTTTGTCACTGTAGCTTTATGCATAACTCGTCAATTTATGGCAGTGATTATATCCACCTCCAGGGAATACAGAGCCAGGGTTTAAAGCACAAAATCTTTAACCCTTACATTCCTGAGCCTGCATGAGGCTGCAGGGGAATTTTCCAAGATCAGAGGCAAGTGATATTTTGTTCTGCCAGATCATGAATCTTATAGGTTATTTATCTTTGTAAAATCCCTTGATTTGTTACCGTAAATGTGTATCTTAAATACGAAAGCACCTAGAATAGCACCTGGCCATCGTACATGCTGAATTGACTCCATATCTGCTGAAATGAATTGGCAAAGGATGAGCAGAAATGTGAAAGAAGATGAATGTGAAAGTTGCTGGATATGCTTTTATTTGTAATATTTACTCCACATTTTACATTGCAGATAACTGACACGCAAACTTTGGTACAGATGTGTTTTGTATTGATTTCAGTGATGGGGTGTAAGTTATTTCATTTTTCAATATTTCTCATTAGGCTTTGAGAATCTATATTTGGAATTCCATCCAGAGAGAAGCAAAAATGTTCCATTTTTTCAGAATATCTTCAGGTGTCATTATTGGAAATCTTTATTCAGTTCAGTGTGATTTTGGATTGGCCAACATCTTTAGAGACTGTGTTATTCATTACTCTGTATTCTGCCCACTCTCGTTGTTACATGTGTTATACTCAACTGCTGATGTGCTATACTGGCCATATGACATATCTGCTTATTACAAGGGTCTCCACAGGCCTAAGCTAGGATGGTTCCGGGATTAATTCCCAAGCTCATCATCTCACCAAGGACCTGCCTGTTGCCCATGGTTCTTCTCTACCACCCCCACATATACACCTCCCCTTGTGGGCAGTAATACATGGTTAAGCAATTCTAGGCATCGCAGGTAAACAAAATCACATCCAGGAAAGGAAGAACATTTTCTTCCATGATGCATTTTCTCTTTTTTAAAATAGACTCTGAAAAAGTTTTTTTATTGACATCTAACCGTTGTGCCTATTTACAGGATACAACATGATGTTTCAATCCATGTATCCTTTGTGTAATGCCTTGTTGTTGTTGTTGTTAGGTGCCATCAAGTCGCTATCCGACTCATAGCGACCCTCATAGGGTTTTCAATGGCTGACTGTTTCCGGATTGCCTTGGGAGTGGATTGCCAGGCCCTTCTCCCATTTTTGCGGTGCTGGGAGTTGAACTCAGGACCTCAGAGACTGCAGCGCAGTGCTCTACCAACTGAGCTAAATCCCAGCCCATGAAATGCCTAAATCAGGGTAATTAGTATATCCATCACCTTAAACATTTGCCATTGTAAGAACATTCAAAATTCTCTCTTCTAGTATTTGGACCTAAGCCATTTATTATTATTAACTATATTCACCTCCCTGTGCACTTAGACTCCAGAACTTAACCCCTGTCTAACCTTTAATTCTGTACCTGCTGACAAACCTCTTTCCAACCCTCCCCACATTTTCCCCAGCCCCTAATACCCACTATTCTGCTCTCAAGTGCTATAAGATCATTTTTTTTAGATTCCATGTCTGAGGGAGATCATGTGGTGTAAATCTTTCTACACGTTACTTATTGCTCTTAACATGTTATCCTCCAGGTCCATGCTGTTGTAAATGAGATTTCATTCTTCTTTATGGCTGAATAGTATTCTATCATATGTACATCCCACATTTTCTTTATCCCTTGATAAAGACATCCCTTGATAGATGTTTACTGGATTCTGTTTCTTGCCTATTGTGAATAGTGCTGCAGTAAACATGGGAGGCAGACATCTCTTTGACACACTGACTTCATTTCTTTTTTCTTTCTTTTTTGTTTTTGCAGTACTTGGAGGTTGAATGCAGGGCCCTGCACATACTTCGCAAGTGTTCTACCGCTGGACTGCACCCCCAGCCATTTTTTATCTTTAATCTTGAAACAGGGTCTCACTAAGTTACACAGGCTGCCTCTGGCCTCAAATCTACGATCCTTCTGCCTCCACCTTCCTAGTAGCTGGGAGTACAGGCATAAACCACCATGCCCAGCTTGATCTTATTTCTTTTGGGCAAATCAAATCCATAGTGAGATATAGGTCACCAAAGTTAGAATGGCTATGATACAAAAAAGGCCAAAAAATAATGATAACAAATGCTAGCAAAGATGTAGGTAAATGGGAACTTTTAGACACATTTTTGTAGAACTATAAGTTAGTGCATCCATTATATAAAAGAACATGGAGGTTATTCATCAAATTAAAAATGGAACTACCACACAACCTACAATCCTATTACTTAGTATACCCAAAGGAAATAGAGTGTTCTTTAGAATAGTTCAAAGTGCACAGTAACATTGAGTGGAATGTACAAATATTTCCTGTAAACTTTCCACCCCCAAAACTTGTGTAGCCTCCCCAAGCATCAATATTCTTCACTAGAGTGGTACATTTGTTATAATTAATGATCCTACACTGACACATAATTATTACCAGTGCCAATAATTTACATTAGCCTTTATTTTAGTGTTATACATTCTGTAGGTTTAGACAAATTTATGATGACATATATCCCCCATTACAGCATTATACAGAGTAGTTTCACTATCCTAAAAATTCTGTGCTCTACTTATTTATCCTTCCCTCCCCTCTAACCTCTGACAACCTCTGATTTTATTATTGGCTCCATAGTTTTGCCTTTTCCAGAATGACATGCAGTGAGAATAAGACAGTATGTAACCTTTTCACATTGGCTTTTTCCTCATAGCAATATGCATTGAAGTTTCTTCCATGTCTTTTTTGGGGGCTTGGTGGATCATTAATGTTTACCAGTGAGTAATAGTCCATTGTCTGGACATAGTACAGTTTAGTAATTCACCTACTGAAGGTCATCTTGATTGTTTCCAAGTTTTGGCATTTTTTTGCTTGCTTTTGTTTAGTTTGTTTGTTGTAAAAAATGGCCAAACTGTCTTCCAAAATAGCAGTACCATTCTGCATTCTCATCTGCAGTCACTGAGAGTTCCTGTTGCTCCACAATCATTCTCAGAATTTAGTACTGTCAGATTTCTGGATTTTGGCTGTTCTGATGGGTGTGCGGTGGTATCTCATTGCTGCTTTAATTTGCATTTTCCTGATATATTATGCAGAACATCCCATGTACTTATTTTTCATCTCTGTATCTTTCCTGATGAAATGTCTGTTAAGGCTTATTGTTCATTTTTTAATTAGTTTTTTTCAGTGTTGAATTATAATAATTCCTTGTATATTTTGCATGATAGTCCGCTATTAAATATGTAATTTTAAATCCTTCCTCCCAGTCCATGGCCTTTATTTTTAGTCTTGTGGCAGTATCTTTCATAAAGTAGAAATTTTTAGTTTTAATAATGTCCAACTCATCAATCCTTTTTTCATCTGTCACGCTTTTGGTATTTAAGAAGTGATCGCCAAACCTGAAGATATCTAGATTTTCTCCTATGGTATCTTCTAGGACTTTGGCATCCTACATTTAGATCTGTGTTTCATCTTGAATTTTTGTTGTTGTTGTTTTTGCTTTTGTTTTTTGAGCCAGTTTTCTCTATTGCCTTTGTTTCTTTGTCACAGATCAGCTGACTGTCTTTATGTAGACTTCTTTCTGGGCTCTCCTGTGTTTCCCTGATCTGTTTGTCTACTCTCTCACCAATAACGAACCATCTTGATTGCTGTACCATTGTAGTCAATCTGGAAGCTGGGGAGTATCAGTCCTTAAACTTCATTCTGCTCCTCCAACATCGTGCTGGCTGTTCTGTGTGTTTTACTTCTCCATATAAGCTGTAGAGAGTCAGTTTGTTAATATCTACAAAACAACTTTCTGGGATTTTAAATAGGATGCCATTGAATATATGGATTAAGTTGGGAAGAACTGATATCTTGAAAATATTGAATGTTTCTTTCCTTGAATATGACATCTTTCATTTATTTAGATCTTATCTGATTTCTTTCATCAGAGTTTTATAGTTTTCCTCACATAGATCTTATATATACCTTATTAGATTGTAATCTAAGTTTTTTATTTTGGGAGATGCTAATTGGTACAGTGTTTTTTATTTCAAATTCTACTTGACAATTGATGTGATTTAGGAAAGTAATCATCTTGTGTAAACTTTGTATTCTGTAACTATGTTGTGATCACTTTTTAGTTCTAAAAGGGCATTGTTTTCAATTTGGGGGGATTTTCTGTTTAGATAACATACCATCTATGAACAAAGATGGTTTTATTTCTTCTTTCTCAATCTGTATATCTTGTCTTGTTTTATTGCATTAGTTTTATAAGCCAAAGAATGATCAAATGCTGATTATTTAATATGATTCATACATATCTGCACACAAATATTTTTTATTTTTCTACTGGCAGTCCAGTGTGGGAGAAACACACTTGATTGAAAAGCATTCTTTTTTCTTTTATTTATTTAATTTATTTATTCATTCATTTATTTATTTATTTTATGGTGCTGGGGATAGAATTCAGGGCCTCACACATGCTAGGTAACCACTGAGTCACAACCAACCCTCACTGTCTTTTTTTCAAATGCTAATATAGAAAACTTCTAAAAATATCATAACTCTACCAGATTTTGCTATGTATCATAATAATAGCATCCTAGGCAATAGTAGCAACCATCATCATGCACTGTGAGCTCACTGTTCTTAAATTCACTGTTTCATTTAATCTTTATGGTGCCAGTCTCTCTGAGACTAGGAATTAGATCCAGGTTTGTTTGTTTTTATCGTTGCTGCTGCTGTTGTTGTTGTTATTTAACCACTACAGCCCTAGTACCTAAGCCCAGCATTGAATAAATAGTATAGACTCTAATAACATTTGTTGCAAGAATAAGTGAACCAATATACATGAATTGTTTCTTCTTCTTTGCCAATGTAGGCTTAATATTTAGGGAAAAAGTTATGATTTTCTCTGTCTGAAAATGATGGAGTTAGGATCAAGCACCGGTCTTCGACCACAAAGTCCATGCATTTCATTAAACAGAGAACCTTCCTATAACAACTGCAAAAAGAAAGCCTTTTGACAGTTGGAACTATGATTTTATTTATTTACTCACTTAACGGCATGGAAAATGCGACATGAATCTGAATTCCAGAGAAAACAAAGAAATGGGGGTTGACATTATGTGTGCCCACAGTCAAGCCAACATTTAATTTAAAAAGCAAAAACAACAAAAAGCATTATTTACTTTCCAACAACAACAACAAAAAAACAGATCTTGTACATATTTTTGAAAAACTAAATTGACAGCATGCCTTTGGAAGTAACACTAACAGGAATTAGAATGTTCAAGAAAGAAAAATGGACATTTGTGGAATACTATATATCTTGCTCCCTATTTCTTTAATGTGGACATTGATAGTGGAATATCACATTTTAAGTGGAAGAAAACTAAGGAAACCCATTTTCTCCATCTCTTTCCCTAAAGCATCCTCTTTCCAAAGCATCCTCCCAAGATCCTCTGAAACCATCTGATAAGGGACCAGCCAGTGTATGTGAGAAGGACCAAAAAGTTGATGATCAGCTTTTTGCCTTCTTCCACCCACCACTAGCTTATAGCAGAGTGCTCTCTTTATTATATATTATATAGAATTAAGAAGCATTTATTTGCACAATTTTTTTTCATATCTTTTTTTATTGGAAATTTTTAATGTACACCTTAATGTGATTCATTCTGACAAGCTTTTCATTGTGGCATTTCCATATATGCATTTTGATGTACATTATTCATATAGATGCTCTCTTACCCTCTTGTACTTTGCACAAATTTTTATGAACAAATCTGTGCCCCCGTTAGGTAGGGAAGATCAAGGGCCTTGCCAGGAGGAAAATCCCTTGTTAGGTAAGTACAGATGTTCACAAACATATTTGCCTTTTCCATCTGGTTATCTATGGGTCTATAAAGTTTTCTGTCCATGCCTTTGGATGGAAAATAGGGAGACCTCCTTTCTGGAACCCTTCTCCTAGACTTCCTATTTTGTTGTTCTTTTGGCCTGTAAACACACCAGCACACTGTTCCCTCTTACTTCTCCCGGAGCCAACTCTCAGTCTCTCTTTTCCTCCTCTTTTGCTTTAGGTGGAACTGCAGCTGGGATGGGCAACTCTCGGTCTTTCACCCTCTAGGCTCTGGAGAGAGGACTCAGAATTCTCAAGTACCTTAGAAAAAAACATCCACAAGGCACATTTGTCTTGATCATGTTGAGAATCTCTTTCAACATAACATTTGTTTTTTTGTTGTTGTTGTTGCAGCTTTTGTTTGTTTGTTTTTTGTGTGTTTTTGGTACTGGGGGTTTGAGCCCAGGGCCTCGAGCTTGCATGCTGTGCAAGTGCTGGGCCACTGAGCTGCGCACTCAGCCCCATTTTTTTTTACTTTTTGAGACAGGGTCTCACTAAATCATACAGACTGACTCTGGTCTCAAACTTGGGATCCTCCTGCCTCTGCCTCCCCAGTTGCTGGGATTACAGGCATGCGCCACCGTGCCTGGCCCTCAACATAACATGTGTAAGCTATCATGAAGACACTCTTAATACCTTTTTTTTCCCCTTTAACCTATCTTAATAAATCTACTATTTCCTCCCCCTGTTAGCTTAGCTTAGAGGTGATAGGGAAGAAGTGGTTGAGGTTTCCCCAAGAGCATGAGTACGAAAATGGAGTAGACAAAAAGATTTCTTCCACAAAGGGGATTCTAATGGGATAAACAATAAGTAAATCAAAGATCCAGAAGAGAGACCCCAGGACTTTACACTCAAATGAAGTCTTTGCTCAAGACACTGAGATTTTGCTTCTCTAATGTTATCCTCACTAAGTGAAAAGTAGGATTCCCTGTAGTAATTTTGCAAATGAAGAAACTGAGTTTTGGAATATAAGTGACTTGCTCAAGGCCATCCTGTCCATCAATAGAAAGCCAGAACGTATCCTCCAGATCATTAAATCCAGACCTAGTTTCATTTGTTTTACTTAGAATAAGGCTTAATGGCTACATCAGGCATTGTGGCGCACACCTGTCATCTCAGTGACTCAGGAGGCTGAGGCAGGAGGATTGAAAGTTCGAGGTCAGAGGCAGCCGGTGTAACTTAGGCGAAACCTTGACTCAAAATAAAAAAACAAAAAATGGCCTGGGGGTGAAGCCCAGTGGTAGAGTGCTTGCAAAGTGTGTGTGAGGCCCTGAGTTCAACCCCCAAGTACTGCCAAAAAAACGACCAACCAAACAAAAACAAACAAAAACCAAAAAGAAAAAGACTTAAAAGCTGATTCTCAGCTTATAGACCTGGAATTGTGACCTTCTGGGTACCATCTGGTATTTAAATACCTATGACAAAGGCATTGTTTCTTATCTTCTTTACTTGAAGATAAAAAAAAAGAATGTTTACCAAATGGACTTAAGATCTCTAAATAAAGTTCATATGAGATTGAAAAAACAATCACAAGATCATCTTTGTGTCTCCTAAAAATATTCAAAATATTCTTTTAAAAAGGCATGAGCAATTTATTATTATTATACTTTGTAAATGTTTTATGAGAAAGGATAGCCAGAAAAACTCAAGAGGCCTAGGAAAGCTGTCAATTGAAGGATTCCTAAAATAAAAATAGTACTTATTTTTTGACATGCATTATATTAAGATCTTGAGGAATTTCCATCCATCATTTGTTGGTTTCCTTGGGAAGTGCAGGGTCTTTTGATTTATTCTGTCAAGGTCAAATGGTTTATCAGAAACCAAAATCCTATTTCACTGTGGTAAGAGACATTACCTATTACCTGGCTTTCATAAAATGCAGAGAAAACCCTACAGTCTGTCTGCCTCTATTTTCAGGTAGGGGATTGGGAAAACTAGCCATGCAGACCATTTCTGAAAAATATTAACCTATAAACTGGGCGCAGTGGCACATACCTGTAATCCCGGCAGCTCGGAAGGTGGAGGCAGGAGGATCGCAAGTTCGAGACTATAGGCAGTCTGTGTAACTTAGTGAGACCCTGTCTCAAAAAAAGTAAAATAAAAAATGGGCTGGGGTGCAACTCAGTGGTCCAGCACTTGCAAAGCATGCAAGCGCGAGGCCCTGGGTTAAAGCCCCAGTACCAGAAAAAAAAAAAAAAAGTTGACCTATTATCAATAAGGAATTTTATAGGAAAGTGATGCAAGTATATCCAAATCTGTGGTCTGACACCTCTTCTAGATATTATTTTACTCTTGGCTATTAGAAGAAATAGTCTAAGGGAATGCCAGGCGATTGACAGAAATAGCCAAATAGGCCCAAAGAAAGATTTGTTGTGTTCTTATTTTTCTTAGTGCCATAGAAATTTTAAATTCTCAGAGCACTTTGATGCTTCCTTCAGACAAACATTAGCTAAAATTAAATTTCCCAGACTTGATTGTGCCCATCTGCTCATGTCCTTTCTCTTCATTACCTTGGCTGGGAACTTTTTGCTTATGTAAATATAGAGCATAATAGTAGGTAGATTTAGTGAGCGGTGAATGTGATTTGGACTGCTACACAGATCCATCAAAAGACATAAGCCCGGCACAGTGGTGCACCCCTACAATCCCAGCGCCTTGGGAGGCGGAAGCAGGGGATCGCAAGCTCAAGGCCAGAGGCAGCCTGCACAACTTAGCAAGACCCTGTCTCAAAATAAAAAAGACAAAAGGGGAAGGGGGGATAGCTCATTGGTAGAGCCCTTGCAAAGTATGTGCAAGGCCCTGGGTCCAGCACCCTCAATATGAAAAATACAAGATGCATAATGACTCTGTCAGCTAGGGGCTGGGATTTAGCTCTGTTGGTAGAGTGCCCTCTGCAGTCTCTGAGGTCCTGGGCTCGATTCCCAGCACCACAAAAATGGGAGAAAGATGTGACAATCCACTCCCGAGGTGATCCCAAAACAACCAGCAATTGAAAACCCTATGAGAGTTGCTATGAGTTGCACATGATTCAATGGCACCTAACAACAGCAACAACTATCAACTAGATACTTCAATTTTGCTCATGTAATATCCAAACCAAGTATTCTTAATCCATTGACACATCTAAGTGGCGATTCATGGATCAAAGACCCTCTGGCTTGTGATTTGTTTCTTTACTTGCTTGTTTTCAGAGATGGCAGGTAGCTGTTTTGCCCAGGGCAGTTGGCACTCCTGGGCTTCAATGATCCTCCTGCCTCAGCCACCCTAGTGCTTGGATGACCACGTGCCACCATGCCCAGTTCAAATTGTCATCTTAACCTCTCTAAGGTGTAGCATCCAAGATTGCTATATACTTGTCTGCATCAAGCAGGCAAAAAGAAAAAGAACTAGGAAAAAAAAACTACACTTGGGAATTTTTAGTGAATTTAGGCTGGACGTGTTGCAGATTACTTCCCCTGACAGTCACACAACCACATAACCACATGAGAACTGTGGTCTGGCTGTGTGTCAGGGAAGAAGAGGAAATTAATATCTTCTGTATACTCCTGACACAGTACCCCAGAATCTAGCTAGAATATTATAAAACATTTTCTCTTTAGTTTCTAGGGTTAAAGATGAACTCAGGGTATTTGCTCTATCTGAAAGGCACTTTCTTTTCAAAATTTCTGTCCCCTTTCTGTATCTGTTTTTCATTTTGCCACATATCTGAAGTGAAGATACAGATATTTGAAAATTCTTCATGATAAAGTGATCTTTGAAAACAGAGAGACATGCTTTCAAATTATGCCCCTGGGTCCTACTCCTTCTGGACCTCAGTTTCCTGATCTCTGAAATGGTCAATAATAAAATCTGGTTTTGAGGCTAACTGTGAAATTTTCATCAACTTTTTTCAAAATTCGTAGAATCTATTGTTGTTTTTAGGTGCTGTCGAGTTGGGTCCAACTCATAGTGATCCTATGTACAACAGAACAAAATACTCCCTGACGCTGTGTCATGTATATGAACCATTTATGGTCAAGCCCACTGTTGCAGTCACTTCTCATTTTGATTTGTGCCACATCAGCAAATTGAAGATCCTAGGGACTTTATTCCATTCCCATCATTAAGATTGACTCCACTTTAAGGAGGCAACTCTTCCCCAATCTTGTTTTGAATGCCTTCCAGCCTGGGGGACTCATTTTCCAACACTCTATTTGTCAGTGCTTCTCTGCTATTCACAGATTTTTCAATGGCTAATTGTTTCAGGAGTGGGCTGCCGGTCCTTCTCCCTAGTCTGTCTTAGTCTGGAAGCTCAGTTGAAACCTGTTCATCATGAGTGACCCTGCTGGTATCTGAAATGCTGATGGCATAGCTTTCAGCATCACAGCAACACACAAGCTCCCAAAGCACAGACAAGCAGACAGACAGACACCTGGGGGGTAGGCTAGGTTAGTTGGCAAATGTTTAGAAGCCATTATTTTCATTGTTAAGGCCCTTGTTTGCTCCTTGGTCCTTGACTGAAAAATCTATGGGAAATATTTGTATTAATTCTGTTAACATTTAAGCTACTTTATCACATAGGACATAAACTAGAGAGGCTTAGAGAATCTAAAACTTCATGCATTTCTCTTAAGCATGCTTTCTACGGTGAGCATTCTGGTAGTCAGGCAGCTTAGCTCCATGTGGTTTTGGTAGTTTAGCAAATCATAGCCATTACAGACATTGGAAATACCAAGAAACAAAAGGAAGCCCATCTTAAAACACTAATCTGTGGAGGAGGGACTAAAGTTAATGTCACAACTGTGGCTTATTAATATTTGACTTTTAATCTTTACCTATTTTTGAAGACACTGATACATCATCCTACTGAGTCACTTGATAATAACTTTTCAATAACCTTTCTGTTTTAGAGATAGGGAACATTATATACTGGTGGCAAAAATGTTTATGTTGACATAAGAATAAAGTGAGGGGTCTGGTTGGGAGCTGTGTCTTCAACTTCAAGTTTATAGCTTGTGGTTAACTATACCAAGGCTTATCTTCTTTCCTTATGATAGGTAAGCATCATGAAGAAATGAATCAAGAACTCTTCATCAAATAGAGAAACTTTGAAGACAGATTAATTAATAAATGCAGTACTTTATGTGATCTAATTTTTGTCTATTGTGGTTAGGTGCCATTGAGTTGGTATCCGACTCATAGCGACCCTGTGTACAACAGATGAAACACTATTGTCAGTGCTTCTCTGCTATGCATAGGGTTTTCAATAGCTGATTACTCTTTGGAAGTGGGTTGCCAGGTCTTTCTCCCAAGCCTACAGTACCTGGTGTTCCCATGTGGTCTCCCATCCAGTACTAACCAGGCCTGACCCTGCTTAACTTCTAAGATGTGATGGGATCACATGCCACAGTGGTACAGCTACAGGCAATTTTTATCTAGTAATGTATAATTAGGGCTGGGGTTTAGCTCTGTCAACAGAGCACTGCTCCGCAGTCTCTGAGGACCCAGATTTAATCCCCAGCACCACAACAATGGGAGAAGGACATGGTAATCCATTCCCAAAGCAATCCTGAAACAATCAGCCATTGAAAACTCTATGAGGGTTGCTGAGTCGGACCCAACTCGACAGCACCTAGCAACAATAATAATGTATAATTATTATTCAACAAATCAATATTGAATGCCTCTTATGCACCTCCTCATGGAAAAAAAGTCCTGGAAGTCTGAAAAAATTGATATTGGTTGATCATTAGTTCCCAGGTCATTTTCTAGCATTCGTTTTTGTTATCTGAACTTTTAAGATGTTCTATAGCATAGGTTTAATAAAAAAGTTAAAAGTATGTGAGATAACTCATTAGTTATATTAAAATATTAACTCATCTTTGTGCCTTTATAAATGATACAATCAAACATAGGAAGGTTTCTATATACTCACTTATAATGTGGAAATCCATATTAGTAGAATTATGTAAGAGAATAGTGCCCAGTTAGGAAGGATAGTGTAAGATGGATGAAGTTTGCTTCTGGAGGCCATTCCAATTAGCAACTCCATGACCAAGCATTGAGATGCTTCATTCATTCCAGATCTTTCTAAAACCCATTGTTCCAATGAATGGATTAGCATTACATTGTCTTGTCCTGTATCAGAGTCACTAAAAAAAAAAAATATATATATATATATATATATATATATATATATATATATATATATATATATATATAACAACATATAATGGTCAGGTCTATGCTCTCTATTACATAGCACCAGATAAGAGATAAGCTTTCCCTTATCTCTTCTCTCTCTTGGCTTCTCTCTCTTGGCTTCCCTGATTCCATGTTCTTCAGGTTTGCCTCCTATCTCCATGGATACACATTCTTCATCCCCTTTCCTTGATGTACTTCTGCAACAACCCATCTGTCCTTTGGAATTTCCCAGGGAAGAAACATTCCTTGATTACATAAATATTTAAATGAAAAGATATATTATTGATGTTGTTAGGTGCTGTTGGGTCAGTATCCGACTCACAGCCACCCTGCACACAACAGACAAAACACCATTATCAGTGCTTCTCTGCTATTCATAGGGTTTTCAGTGGCTGATTGTTTTCTGGGAGTGGGTTACTGGGTCCTCTCCCAAGCCTAAAGCACCTGGTGTTCCTAGGTGGTCTCTTGTCAAATATTAACCAAGTACTAATCTGCTTAGCTGCTGAGATCTGAAGGAATTGGAAGCCATAATGGTATGGATGCAGGCTAATGAAAAGATATAATAAGTAAGCATAGTCTTTGCACAAATGAGTGGCACTGATAATTTACATTTCAGTAAATGGAACAGCAAAGAGCAGAGGCATTTGTGGAGCCCATCTACTTAGAAGTTTGTAGAACCAGCCCAGCATTGGTGAATATGCAACTATAAGTAAACTTCAAAGAACAGGGGCCCTGCAGTTATTTGATGGAAACCAAATTTTGGAAAAAATGTGACAAACTTCATGCTTCATTTTTCTCTTAGTTTTCATGTGGCTTGAATCACTGAATCATTCTTGAAGTTCTTTTGTTGTTTTAACACATTAAATTAGCTCATTACAGCTGAATATGTAGTGGAAAATAGCATCTGTTTACACTGTAATAATATAAAAATTACTTACCAGTAACAGAATAAAGAGCCATTTGCAAAAGCTAATCATATTTGTGCACTTGTCTGCAAAAAGTAAATTGTTAATATATGCCCACGGGGGAAAATCACTTGCTGGCTTAAGCTGTGGAAGTAGTGATAGTAACAAGCCCACTTAGAGAATTCCTCTACTTAAGACTGGAATGGCCCAACTTGTCATGGAAACACAAATGTTTATTAATTTTGGTAATGTATTTTGACCCGGATAAATTCAAACAACTTAGAAATTCAGGTAATAGAATAGAAAATCAGATGTTCTGTAAATTTCTTAATATTTGCTAAATCAAAATTTTAATAGTTCTTCTTTAGAGAAAACACTTGTTTTATTTTTTCAGTGCTAAGCATGAATGTTGTTGTTGTTGTTATTAGGTGCCATCAAGTTGATGTCTAACTCATGTAGAACAGATGAGGAATTCTCTGCTACTCATAGGGTTTTCAATGGCTAATTGTTTTTTTGGAGTGGGCTGCCAGGTCCTTCTCCCATCCTGCCTTGCTGCTTTCGACCTGCCCTTTAATAAGGTTCCCATAAAAAGGCTAATTCCATCTGCTGGAGTTTTCACTCAGAGAGAATAACCTTACTGACAGGTTTTGAGGATATTTCATTGTCAACTTCTGAGGGAGATAGGAGAAGAGTTGATAATTTTGAACTTTGCTGGAGATGAATATTCAATATACCATGGACTACCAAAAGAACCAACAGATCTGTCTTGGACGAAATGCAACCAGAGTGCTCCTTGGAAGCAAGGATCACTAGACTGCACCTTAGGTATTTTGGACATGTTGTCAGGAGGGCCCAGTCCCTGGAAAAAGACATTATGTTTGGGAGGGTGGGGGGTCAATGAAAAAAAGGAAGACCCTCAACTGTATAGATTGGTACAGTGCTGAAACAATGGGCTTAAACATAATAAAGATTCTGGGGCTGGCACAGAGTTGGAGAGTGTTTGGCTCTGTTGTACATAGGGTGGCTATGAGTCGGACTCAACTAGACGACACCTAACAACAGCAACATAGTCGGGTTTTGCCAATTGCTGTTCTATGATAGAACTTTTATCATTATCAGTTTACCTTCCACAGACCAAAAGATGAGATGCAATATCCCACCGAGCAGAGAGAAATACATTCTTTCTCTCTAGTTAGCTTACTTTGGTGCAAGAATGGAAAGAAAAGGAGTCACCATGTGGGTGAAATGTGAAGATCTTAAGCACTTTAAAAAGACTTTTTTTGAAGCTAAATGATGAAGCACACTTTAGCTTAGCAAAGAATTTTTAAATATGTTATCCCATCCCTGTCAGCTGGAGTCTTAGTTCATTCATTCAAATATTGCAGCTGACCGAGGATTGTGTTTCATTGTTTAAACAGAAAAATATCTTTAATTTGTCTTACAAATGGCATTTCTCAGTGAGTTCAGTTACCATCTGTTGCTGATTAATTCCCCAATTTAGCCACAGCCTAGACTTCATCTATAATCTCCAGACCACATATTACAATTATGTCTGGGCCGCAGTAACTGTTCAGTGAATTCTTTGTGAATAAATGAAGAACTAGAAAAATTGAATATGGGTGGACCCTACCTATAAGAATCCAGATGCTTGAGGTTATTGATGGTCTCATTCTTCACCTTTTCCCTATGTACACAAAGTGCTGCAGAGAACCATTCCTAGGTTTAACACTCACAAAGCATTTGGATTAGGTAAAAACTATTATTTTGTGAACACAATGGGTTTATTATTAATTGCATACTTTCGAGAATGATCTTTGGAGATAAGACTATTAAAAGAATAATTGGAATGGTTCTTAGATTTATTGATTACAGTTAAGAAATCCTACGAAACTATAAAGGAGAGCCCTTTGTTGATTTATGGAAAAGAGGAAAATTGAGGCTTAAAAGTATTACTTTTGTTGTTGATGTTGTTAGGTGTCATCGAGTCATAGCAACCCTGTGTACAACAGAATGAAATACTCCCTGACATTGTGCCATACCTGGCACTATAGTCAGTGCTTTTCTGCTATTCATAGGGTTTTCAAAGGCTGATTATTTCGAGAGTGGGCTGCCAGGTCCTTCTCTCAATTCCACAGCACCCAGTATTCCCAGTCAGTCTCTCATCTAAGGACTAACCAGGCCCGACCCTGCTTAGCTTCTGAGATCTGATGAGATCAAACACCAGAAAGGTATGGCTACAAGCTCTTCAGCAAATAGAGAGTATATAGTATTATATGGATGTGTGTAGAAGGAAGTGAATATTTATATATTTATTGATTGACATCATAATTCATTTCTCTGTGTTTTAGAGGATAAAATATTCCATTCTGAAAGTTTACAAGTGGTGTTTATGGCACAGTAACATTTCTCAAGTTTTGAAAATTTCTATGTATACTCAAGGTGCTGGGATTTAGCTCTGTTGGTAGAGCACCACTCTGCAGTCTCTCAGGTCCCGAGTTCAATTTCCAGCACCACAGAAATGGGAGAAGCACGTGGCAATTCACTCCTGTGGCAATCCCGAAACAATCAGCCAATGAAAACTCTATAAGGGTCGTTATGAGTCAGACATGACTCAACGGCACCTAACAACAACAACATGTATATTCAAAAGAACTTGGGTATTTCAGATAATACTTAAAATGCAGAGTCATCATTGAAATTATTCATTGCATTTCCTGGATTTAGCAAAAAAACTGTTAGTTCTTCATTAAAAAATCTTTAAAAAGTGAAATGATCTCCATATTACTCCTTTGCTACATTCCATGCCATGAGAGTTCCCATAAATAGCACAATTTGCGGTTGATGATAAGCTTCCTCTCAGAGAAAAAATAATAGTTTGTATTTGTGCCAGATGCTTTTCCTGCATTAAGTGCCATAAAAAAATCCCCTGAAGTGTGTTCAGCAGATAGGGCGACGTGCCAAAGAATGGCAGAGAATTAAGTTGAACCCTGCTCACACACAGGATCCGTTGAGACACCATATGCGTATTTCCATTTAAAAATCAAAATGTGAAATTAATTCAACGTGCATTTAACAGGCAACCATTTAGAGATGTATAGTAGATCCTAGGGACAGGATTGTGGGTATTATCAGACCTTCCTCTCTCTGTGGCGAGATTTGCACTCCATCAGCAGAAACAGTTAACTCTTCTATGGAAGGGACCCAAGGGATTTAGTCCACACTCTTCCACCACTAGAGGAGGTGACCTGTAACCAGCCAATAGATGCATTCCAGGCAGAGGGAACCAGTCATATGCAGGCTTGAAAATGGTTTCTTCTTGGATTATTTTCCTTAAGAGAATTATAAAGCAAGGCTATTCCACATTTATCTACACTGCAAGCAATTGTTCTTGTGGAAAATGATCTCATGATGGGGTAGAGGGGTTGGCTAGAGGACAGGGTTGGGGCCTGGTTAGAGGTAGCCTGCATGCCATTTCAGGATATAAAAGTGTTTCTCTGCTACAGATACCAACACCTATGATAGCTTGACCTTCGGACATAATTAGATCCGGCGTATTTCTGATGTCTCCCCTCACTTTACAAACGGTGTGTGAACCATCACACACTGAGCCAAATGTTAAGCTGTGGGCTTAAGAAGGGGATTTGTGTACCGATGGTATAGACAAATCGGGTTTTCTCATTTTTCTCCATTTGGTACACATGTGAGATTTTTGCAATCATGCCACTAGAGCTAAAACTCATTTTAGGTCTCTGGTTTGCAATCCAAAAAAAAAAAAGACTGAGTAAATGTATCCAGAGCTGGCATTTCTTTTTGGTGGATCTGACTTTGTGTGCCAGCTTCCTAAGACAACTGTTGACCCCGTCGCCCACTCACAGCTCCACCAGCAGTGTTTGAGGCAAGTATGGGCTCCATGGGCACAAAAGCAATGATTTCTTCCACAACAGGAAGTGGGCAAAAAGTCTCCAGTTACCATCTCTAATTTGTGGAAGTACCCTTTCCTTCACTTGAGAATCTTTAATCCATTAAATACTTCATGTTTAGGAATCAGGAAGTTTATAGATGACTTGAGAGGCATTGAAAAGGTATGTGATCCCATCTAGACTGCTCTTCCCAACTAGGTAAGTACTTAGTGACAACGCAAATGTGTCGCTTATAAAGGATAGAGTTACCTAATGCATCCGAGAAAGGGAGTCATGCCTCTTTCTTTTCTTTACATTTATTTTGAGTTTCCCCCCCTTGAAAAATAGTAGTGTATGAAAACCACTCTACTCTTTTGGTATTATCGTTTTTATCTTGTTCCTGTGGTTTTTACTGTTCATCTCTGTACTGAAGAGCACAGAAGACAGGAACACATTTGGAGTAAAACATGAATCACTTGAGCTCACAAAAATACCCTTAATTGAATCATGTTTTTCATTTGGGGGCACAGTGCAAATAAAATTGCATTTTTTATTCTTAATGTAGTCAGCGACTTACATTTTAAGCATAAAACCACAAGATACAATAAATTATTAAATATCCTATATGGGGCATGTAATTAAGGACTAAAAATATCTATTGCATATCTTTTTCACTGTTGTATAAGAGAATTTGCATTTGCAGGATAAGGAAAATTTAGAACAATGAACTATTGTAGCTTTAAACTTCTTCTTCAAATACTTGTTAAATGAAATACCAGGAAAAGCACTCTCTTGGCTTGTCAGACTGGTTTTGCTTTGTCTCTTGCCCAATGGCCTCCTTCAAAAACAGCGGGAAATGTGTAAAGAAAGACCTTGCACACAGCTAACACTAACTCAGTTTCCTGCAAATGAAGCCATGGATTCGACACTTCTTTGTTTCAGTGATGTTTTTGATGACGGTGGTGGTGGTGGTAGGGATTGTTGATCTGAGGTTCCTCCAGCTGCTACAAACTCTCTCATACCACAGCGTTCAGTACAGAGGGAAAAGTAGTGGTGTCAGAGTTCATGTTGCAATAAGAATTTCCTTGGACAGAAAAGATAAAATCAGGAAAGAGAAGAATCACAAGGATTTGACAGTCACTTATATGTAGTTTAGAATTATAAGGAAATTCCCAAGGTTAATTAGCTATTTTGAGGTCAACCCACTTGGATGGAATCCCCAGTTTCATTCATATTTATTTATTTATTTATTTATATTTATACATTATATATATTAAAATGGGGCTGGGATTTAGCTCAGTTGGTAGAATGCTGCGCTGCAGTCTCTGAGTTCCCGAGTTCAATTCACAGCACCGCAAAAATGGGAGAAGGACCTGGCAATCCACTCCCAAGGCAATCCTGAAACAGTCTGCCATTGAAAACCCTATGAGGGTCGCTATGAGTCAGATACCGACTCGATGGCACCTAACAACAACAACAACATATATTAAAATGGATTATTTTTGAACTGTTTTTAGGACTCTATGTTCTTTCTTTCTTTTCCTTTTTTTTGTTTTTTCTCGCAGTACTGGGGGTTGAACCCAGGGCCTCACGCTTTCATGTTCTGCAAGTGCTGGACCACTGAGATGTACGCCCAGCCCATTTTTTTTCTTTCTGAGACAGGGTCTCACTAAGTTATGCAGACTGCCTCTGGTCGCAAACTTGCGATCCTCCTGCCTCCGCCACCCAAGCCACTTGGATTACAGGTGTGTGCTGGCTTAGGACTTATTCTTAAGGAAAGAAAATTTGAGAACTTTTGCAGAGTAATACACCACACACATTTGTTGTTGTTGTTTTAAGTACTGTTGAGTCAAATCTGGCTCATAAAAACCCTATGTACAACAGTACAAAACACTCCCCAATTCTGTGCAAGGCACACGATCTATTTTATGTCTAAGCTCATGGTTGCAGACACTGTGACAATCCATCTAGTTGAGGGTCTTCCTTTTCTTCATTGACCTGCCACTCTCCCAAACATGATGTCTTTCTCCGGGGATTGATTCCTCTGGACAACATATCCAAAATACGCAAGACGCAGTCTAGCCATCCTTGCTTCCAAGGAGCACTCTGGTGGCACTTCTTCTAGGACAGATCTGTTGGTTCTTTTGGCAGTCCATGGTATATTCAAAATTCATCTCCAGCACCATAATTCAAAAGCATCAATTCTTCTCTTATCTCCCTTATTCACTGTCCAGCTTTCACAATCATGTGATGTGACTGAAAATATCATGGCATGAATCAGGCACACCATTTTCTTCAATGTAACATCTGTACTTTTCAGCACTTTAAAGAGGTATTTTGCAATGACTTTTCACAATGCAGTGCATCTTTTGATTTCTTGACTGCTGCTTCAATGGGTGTTGATTGTAGAACCAAGGGAAGAAATATCTTGGACAACCTCAATCTTTTCTCCATTTATCATGCAGTTGCTTGGTGACCCAGTCATAAGGATTTTTGTTTTCTTGTTGTTGAGGTGCAATCCATAGTGAAGGCTGTGTTCTTTGATTTTCATCAGTAAATGTTTCAGATCCTCTTCATGTTCAGCAAGCAGAGTTTTGTCATCTGCATAGCTCCAGTTGTTAATGAGATTTTCTGTAATCATGATGCCGCATTCTTCTTCACAAAGTCCAGCTTCTCAAATTATGTGCTCAGCATAGAGTTTAAAGAGGAATAGTGAAAGGACACAGCCCTGATGCACATCTTTCTTAACTTTAAACCAGGCAGTGTTGCCTTATTCTGTTGAAACAACCGCCTCTTGGTCCATGTACAGATTCCACATGAGTACAATTAAGCCCTCTGGTTTTCCCATTCTTCACAATGTTAGCTATAATTTGTTATGATCCACACAGTCAAAAATCCTTTTACATAGTCCATAAAACATAGATAGACATCTTTCTGGTATTCTCTATTTTCAGCTAATATCCATCTGAAATCAACAATGATGTCCCTGGTTCCCTGCCCTCTTCTGAATCCAGCTTGATTTTCTGGCAGTACCCTATCTATGTATTGCTGCAGTCACTTTCAAGTGACTTTAGCAAAATTTTACTTGTATATGATATTAATGATACCATTTGATAGTTTCCACATTCAGTTGGATCCCCTTTATTGGGAATATGCACAAATATGGATATCTTCCAGTCAGTTGGCCAGGTAGCTGTTTTCCAAATTCCTTGGCATAAACAAATGAGCACCTCTAGTGTTGCATCTGTTGTTGAAACATTTTTATTGGTATTCCATCAATTTCTGGAGCATTGTGTTTCATCAGTTCCTTCAAGACAGCTTTCACATTGTCCTTCAGTACCATTAGCTCCTGATCATATGCAACCTCTTGAAATGGTTCATCATCCACCAATTTGTTTTTGTATGACTCTGTGTGTTCTGTCTTCTTTTGATTTTTCCTGTGTCATTTACTGTTTTCCCTGTAGAATTCTTCACTATTGCCACTTAGGGCTTAAATTTTTTTCTCAATTCTTTAAACTTAAGAGAAACAGAGTGTGTCCTTCCCTTTTGGTTTTCTATCTCCAGCTCTTAGCACATGTCATTATAATAAATGATTTTGTCCTCTCAAACTTCCCTTTGAAATCTTCTGTTTAGTTTTTTTAACTTCATTATGTCTTTAGTTTAGCTGCTTGTCATTCAAGGGCAAGTTTCAGAATCTCTTTTGACATGTAATTTGGCCTTTTCTTTTTTTCCTGTCTTTTTAATAACCTTTTGCTTTCCTCATGAACGATGTCTTTCATGTCATGCCACAACTAATCTGGTTTTCAATCATTAGTATCTAACACATCAAACCTGTTCTTGTGGTGGTCTCTAAACTAAGGTGGGATATACTTAAGGTCATACCTTGGCTCTTGTACACATGTTCTAATTTTCTTCAGTTTTTGTTTGAACCTGCATGTGAGCAGTTGATGGACAGATGCACAATCAGCACCTGGGCTTGTTCTGACATTGGATATTGAGTTTTTCCATCATCTCTTGGTGGAAATGTAGTCAATTTGGTTCCTGTATTTTCCATCTGGTGAATTCAATGTGTATAGTTGCCATTTATGTTGTTGAAAAAATGTATTTGCAATGAAAAGATCATTGGTCTGATAAAGTCCTATCATGTGATCTCCAGCATCATTTCAGTCACCAAGGCTGTATGTTTTCAACTGCTGAACCTTCTTCATTTTTCAAGCTTTGGCATTCTAGTCACCAGTAATTATCAATACATACTGATTGCATGTTTGATCTATTTCACGTTGCACAAACTGGTAAAAATCTTCCCTGTCTTCATTTGTGGCCTTAGTGGTTGGTATGTAAATTTGAGTAATAGTCATATTAACTGGCCTTTATTGTAGGCATATGAATATTATTCTATCACTGACTGCATTGTACTTCAGAACAGATCTTAAGATGTTCGTTTTCATGATTAATACAACCCCATTTCTCTTTAATTTGTCATTTCTGGTATTGTAGACTATATGATTGTCTTATTCCAATGGCCCATGGCAGTCCATGTTAGCTCACTGATGACTAGAATGTCAATGTTTATGCACTCCATTTCCCTTTTAGTGATTTCTAATTTTCTGGGATTCATACTACATACACTCCACATTCTAATTATTAATGGATGTTTACAGCTGTTTCTTCTCATTTTGTGTTGTGCCATATCAGCAAATGGAGGCTCCTGGGGCATAGATTCTACTTTGAGGAGGCAACTCCTCTCAGTCTTGTTTTGATTGCCTTCCAACCAGGGGGGCTCACTTTTCAGCACTCTATCTGACAGTGTTTCTCTGATATTCATAGGGTTTTCAACAGCTAATTGTTTCAAGATTGTCCTCCTTAGTCTGGAAGCTCAGCTGAAACCTGTCAACCATTGGGTGGCTCTGCTGGTATCTGTAATACTAATGGCATAGCTTTCGGCATCACAGTAACACACAGTATGGCAAAGTGACAGATATGTGGAGGTGCACACACTTAGATTATGTAAATGTTTAACCTTTAAATGATTGTGCATTAATCTTCTTAACCCAAGATCTTGGTTATGTGGGTAAGAATCTTTGTTTATTCCATGAAAGTTTGATAATTTGAGCCTGTGAAATGAACTAACAGTGGACAAATAGGAGAAAAGTTGTACAAATTTATTATGTGCATATATGCAACATTGACAAAAAACATGAGCTTATAGAAAGGACCCAGTTGTTGAAGTTAGCTGGCCTCCTGATCTGCAGAAAGGAATAGCTTGGCTGGGTTTCTGGGCAGAGTCGGTGATGGGTTATGGGCAGATACTGGGAGGAAATGCATGGAAAACAAAGATGTCTTATTTTTCAGATAAAGTTTCTAAGGCCAGCGGCCTCAGATGAATAGATGAATAGGTAGACATTGTGTTCAGGCTCCTCTCCTGTGATAGGATAACCTCCTTCTCTGGTCAGTGGGGTTCCAGGAAGAGGGTCAGGTGGTGACAGCTGCGAGGCACTATAGGACCTGCCATTAGTCAGATAAGGGAATTTCTGAGACAGCCCTCCCTATGCTTTGGGAGGAAGGAGGGGATAGGAGAGAGCATACAAGAAGTCACAGAGCCCATGGTTCTGAGACTGCTTTAATTTAAAGTCCTTGGCATGCCAAAACACCATACTTCAAGGTATTGCTCTCTGAGCCCCAGTAGCTCCTTACACAGACCTGGTCATTTTTGGAAGCAATGCTGTTCTATTTAAGATGAGTAGTTCTGAAACTGGAGTGTGCATCAGAATCACCTTGGGGCCTTATTGCCCACTCATTTCTGAGTTCCACTCTCCTAGTTCCTGATTCAGGAAATCTGGAATGGACATTGAGAATTTTCTTTCTCAACAATCACCCAGGCCCGTGCTGAGATGGCTAATGCTGTTTGGTGTTGGAACCATACTCTGTGAACCACTGCTCTATATTGGTGTTAAATGACACCGGGTCCCATTAGTATGATAATGTTCGTTGTACTTTAATAAAAATTTAATGTGGTAAAATTACATGTTACTGCAAACTAACATAGGCTACCTTGTTCTTTTTGGAATCATATGTGCTCATGAAAATTGATGATGGTAACCAGAGAGACATGCCTACAAAAACATTTTCTAGTGTTTAAGCCTACTAAGCCACATTATATACAGTGATAGCATAAGTGATAGAGAGCATAAATACACATGGTCTTGGTGGAAATGGTATGATGTTGTTGTTGTTAGGGGCTGTTGAGTCAGTATCTGACTCATAGAGACCCTAGGTACAAGAGGCAAAACATTATTATCAGTGCTTCTCTGCTATTCATAGGGTTTTCAGTGGCACATTGATTTTTGAGAGTAGGTTGCTAGGTCCTTCTCTCAAGCCGACAGCACCTGGTGTTCCCAGGCGGTCTCCCATCCAAGGACTAACCAGGCCTGACCCTGCTTAGCTTCCAAGGTCTAACAGGATCAGACGCCACAATGTTATGGTTACAGGCAGAAATGGTGTAAAATAATGGATAAATATTAAATATCCAGTGAATTTTGTAGGGTATTAGTAATTTATAAAGGTGCCTCTTAGGCAAGTGAAATAAATGTGCATATGTGGGTTTCAAAATGACAAAACCTTTTTCTCAAATGTTAGCCACTTAAGAATTAATTTTATCTACTTTGGAACTTCACTTAAACCTGAATGGAAAGCCAAGTATGGAAGATAAAATGTGAAGACTGAGAAGTTGGACAGAGTAGCAACTTCTACAACGGTGTCATCTTGCTCTGCAGGAATGGTGTCCTCAATTTACTCTCAGGACTCATCTCAGGATGACACTTCCCAGATTTCTTGATGTCACATGCTAGTTCAAGATTAGTGTAGTGGATTTTATGACCTATTGTTGTTAGGTGCCATCCGGTCAGTGTCCAACTCATAGCGACCCTACATACAACAGACAAAACACTATTGTCAGTGCTTCTCTGCTATTCACAGGGTTTTCAATGGCGGATTGTTTTTTGGAGTGGGTTGCCAGGTCCTTCTCCCAAGCCTATAGCACCTGGTGTTCCCAGGCAGTCTCCTATCCAAGTACTAACCAGGCCTGACCCTGCTTAGCTTCTGAGATCTGATGGGATTGGACACCACAGTGGTATGGCAAAGGTGTAGCCCAGGCTGGCCTCAAACTCACAATCCTCCTGCCTCATCTTCTGCAAGTTGATTAACCATGTGTGCCACCACGGAGGGCACTTACTATTTCAAAGTCAGTTATTCAAGCCCAATTCTGACTCTCTTGCTCAATTTTGTGTGCTCTATGATCCTACATTAGTTATAAAATGCACAATTCTGTAATTCAGTATAATGTTAACCTGCTTACTTATTTAATTTTGACATCAATCCTGTGCAAAACAATTATCTGCTCAAGTCTTGGTGGTTCCCAGGTGTCTGAGAATGACTCAATACAGAGAAGGACTAATAAATAATTAGAAACAGCACATGGTAGCACCACCCTGTGCCTCTTTGCCCAAAGGAGAAACAGAGGATGCCCAGAGAGATGACTCTGGCCAACCCCTGCTTTTCAAAAACCTCTCAGTAGGCATCATACCAAAGCTTCAGCTTTGCCTAGAGTCATAGAAAGATTAGACATGACTGAATAATCTATCTGGTCCAGTCAAACAGCCTCAAGGCCAGAGTGCTAGCTGGGATTTCTCCCTCCGCACAAGGAATATCACACTTGAATCAAGGTGGACCCATGTCTTATGGGGTCAATATACAGAGAGTAGACAAATTTATACTAGGCTAGCCCTAGGACAGTCCAAAAATCCCATGATCAGTAAATAAAAGTCAATGGTGAAGAAAAACCTAAATATATAGAAAGGTTGCCTCCATCCTCAAGACACCCGCACCCTACACAATCCCAACCACCATTCCATCGGTCTCCTCTGCTGCCGTGGCCCCACTGCACTCCAACTTTGCGTCTTTCTGCTTTTTTTATCAAATTTGTGGGAGCCTTAGTCACCTTTAAAAAAACTGTAAGTAAAATAATTATCATAGTGCTTCAAGGCTGTCCTCTAGTAAATAAGTGTGTGTGTGTGTGTGTGTGTGTGTGTGTGTGTGTTTTGCTATCCAGTCAAGTTGGGTGCAACTCATGGCGACCCTGTGTGCAACAGAATGATACACTCACCTGCACTGTCCCATGCCTAGCA
The DNA here is from genome assembly GCA_007922755.1 of Pedetes capensis. Classification (NCBI taxonomy): domain Eukaryota; kingdom Metazoa; phylum Chordata; class Mammalia; order Rodentia; family Pedetidae; genus Pedetes; species Pedetes capensis. The sequence continues at coordinate 75,069 of VMDO01008995.1, forward strand.
CAATGTCAGTGCTTCTCTGCTATTCAGATAGTTTTCAATGGTAGATTGTTTTGGGAGTGGGCTTCCAGGTCCTTCTTCCATTTTTGCAGTGCTGGGGATCAAACCCAGGGCCTCAGAGCACACAGAGCAACACTGTACCAACTGAGCTAAACCCTAACCCAAATAAGTGAGTAGAAGTATGCATTTTATTTGTTTCCTTTTGGATTTCAAGATATCAGTCATCTCTATGGGGACCCCAACTCTCAATCATTTTATCACCAACTTCTCCTTGTGACTCCCTAAGACATTGCGGTTGCTGGAGAGCATTGGTCTAGTTGGACCTGTGCAGACAGGCAGTTTTGCTTCTTTGTGGAGTTGGCTTGTTCTGTTTGTTGTGAAAGTTCTTTTGGGGTAAGTTTCTGGATTTCAAGTATAGTGACATTTACTTGGCCTTATTAATGGTTTCATCAAATTTTGTGATGGGTATTAGTTTGTGGAGTCATCCAAGACCCCAAAACACAAAACCTTTTATTATCTAAAATATTTGTTTTTAAGTTTCAATGATCTTGTTATATGAACTAAAACACTTTTTAAAAGTTACTAATATAACTTTGACAATACTTATTTAAAAATTAAGGAATTGTTATGGCACTTATAAAATTCAAACTGGTTTTTAAAACAATAAAATCAAACTAAAGCTAGCATAACAAAAAAGCTGATTTTCTCTTATGTTATAGAGACTCTAAAAATTATAAAATCAATTTTTATGAGATCAATCATAAAATATGGAAAATGATATGCAGAATCAAGTAGTTACAGAAAATAGGAACAATATTTTAACCTTTGCTTATGTACTTAGCCTGTATAGTTATTACATACAAGATTTGTACTGGAATGAACCTTGCAAATAAATTTTGAGCAGAGACTGTATTTTTGAGTCTATTTGTTGTCTTTTTTTGGGGGGGGGGTCTAGCAAATGACATCAGCAAAGAGTAATGTTAATAAAAACTAGCATGCATAATTGGTACCAGGGGGTCCTATGCCACCTCATGAAGCAATTAACCACCCTCAAATAAGTGCTACAGTGCTACATGTTGGGAACATACAGAGGTTACCCAGAACACCTCATCTGTGTGACAGTTAGAACTTTTAAAAAATAGCCAAATTTAATTCCGGGGGTCTTTTTTGAGCCAGGATAATGGTTAAGGGTTAAAACAAAGTCTCTGACCTAATTTGAATTGTGACTGAGAATGTAAGTTTGCTAGAAACCTTTCAGATGTACATTTTGGGGGTATCAATGGAGATAACACTGTTAATTGAAATGTAATCTTTCAATATATATCTCAAAAATTTACTTCCATCATTTTGGGGGTGGGGTAAGGTAGAAAGAAAAGAGGAACTTTGTTTTGAGGGAAACTATGTCACAAAATGCCTAGAGAAAATGACCAATTATCCCCCGGGTTTTGTGGACTATAGTCTATAGCTCTCAAAAGATATGTCCAGAGACCTGATTCATTTCAAGGGAGAGTTAGGCAGGAAGAAAGGAGAACAACCCTGTCCGTCAACGTGGGTTCCCCCTATAGAATCAAGCCAGTTCAATCTACCACTGAGTTTGTTGATCAACTATAGCATGGCTGAACTTCTATTTTGGTTCATACTATGTCATTTGGTGTTAATGTGTTGTTGGAAAATGTGTAACTGGTGCATGAGTGTACTCTCTGTTCAAACTGTTTCTAATATATAATTTCCTTGTCCAGTGTTCTTTCAATAAGGGTACCACGTCCTTTGAGCATTTTTCGCCCAAATGATGCAAATGAAAAGTGTGGTTTGTTTGTTTGTTTGTTTATTAAAAGATGTACTGCCGTAGACTCCCTACTGCAGTTGCTGTAATGAAGAAGACAATATGATTGTCTTTTTCAAAGTATTTTTATTTATGTATTTATTTACTTATTTATTTATTAAAAGATGTACTGCCGTGGACTTCCTACTGCAGTTGCTGTAATGAAGAAGACAATATGATTGTCTTTTTCAAAGTATTTTATTTATTTATTTATTTATTTATTTATTTATAGCAAAATGGAACTTTTCATTTAAATAAGCAATGGGAAGTCATGGGTGATCTAACAGCAATAGTCCATCACAGAGATTCATTTCTTGTGAGATGACCCTTTAAAAAGAAAGTTTTGACCTTCAGATATAAGAATCTCCCTGTCTACCATCATCTCACCCCACCCACCCTCAAGCCACAAAGGCTTCTGTCTTCTACAGAAACATATATATTTCTTTACATATCATATTCTATCTCAATGTGTCTCTCTAGTACTCCCCCAGAAATAGTGTTAAGTATCTATAAGCTTGGGAAATATATAAATAGCAACGTTTCAAAAATAAATCTCAGAAGACACAAGTGAATGAACTGCATTGGCCCCATTAGGTAGTTAATGCACCCTACAGCCCCCAGACAATGGACTGTGGCATAAAAGATCTCTGTGTCGGAAGAATGACACTACATTGAACTTCTGGGGCTTTCCTTTGTAGGAAGTTAGGAGAAAGAATGAATCAGGAAATCGCCCAGCTTCTGTGTGGCTCTATTTGGACTTAAGCTTCCCGTTTTGCTTTTGAAATCTCAAGCCTGAATGCAAGTCTCCAAGGTGCCAAGTGTGAACCTTTCTTGTAGACACCTGTTGGAGGCTGTATTAACAAGACACGTTGTAGAAAGAGAAAATACGTTTTCTGAGCCAAGCAGTTGAGAGCCCACTCTTTCCTAGAGCCATTGTTAATCTTTGGAAGGCCAGCATCTTCCATGGCAGAACAAAGGCAATACAAGTGTAAGTTCTTTGTTTCCCCCGTCCCCAAAGAAAATGTTGCTGGTAGGTTAGTACCCAGGTACATTTCTCTTAAGAGAAGCAACTGAATATTTCTTCCTTCTTCCTGAGGTTGGAAATCCAGATTCCCATTGCTTTCTAGCATCATTCTAAAGAGAACCCCACTGTCTGGCTATGGCCAGAGTTAGCTTGAATGGTACCTGTTATTGAAAGGGAGTCTGTATTTGCAGTAATACAGAGGATGCCAGTTTAGAAATGAGCCTGATTGCATGGTTCATTTTGTTCTCCTTTGTAGAGCCAGGCTGCGGCCCACTACAAAGGCACGAAACATGCCAAGAAGCTCAAAGCACTGGAAGCCACAAAAAATAAGCAGAAATCTGTAACTACCAAGGACAGCGCAAAGACTGCCTTCACCTCCATCACTGCCAATACCATCAGTACCAGCTCTGACAAAACAGGTTATGCAATGATCTTTGTTGTCGTTGTCGTCTTTTTGGGGGGGGGTTCCCTCCCTTGTCTAACTCCGTGTCCGTTTAACAATGTGCCTGCCGCATTGATTCATGCGTGAGACCATCTTTCTGTATAATCATTACTGTTCCCTCTCACTTTGCCAAAGCCTTTAAGACTGACCGTGGTTGTGTTCTAGATTTTGCATTTCCAGACAGTCCTGTGGCTGTTCAGAGGGACGCAGTTGTAAATCCACTGGAAGCTGTGCCCCCCTAACCTTTCCGAAAAGTGACCTTTTTCAGTGGGTGTCCTTACCATCTTGTACACGGTACCTTAGCCTATAACTGTGTGGCAGGTTTGATTCACCTGTGAGTACACGGCAAACCATGCCAAACGAACCGAGCGAGCACATTATTGCTGACAGGCTTTTCTTCTCATAAATTCCCAACATTGCATTGTTTTAAGTAGTTGGCTGCGTGATTCTGGGATCGTTCTGGCTGGCTAACCTTCCCTCAGCATACACAGGTAAGTGTTATTGATGTCAATTATTCTTTTTAACAGAGTCTTCGTCGTGAAATAATGGTCTCTGAATGGCCCCTTGGGATACCTCCAGCAGATGATCAGCCTATTCACTGCCTAAAAAGCTTGTGGGCTATCCCTACGCTGGCATTTGAAAATATAAGACAACTGGTCCCAGATTTTACATAAAAGGAAGTGACTGGGGCCATAGCTCAACAGTAGAGCACTTGCCTCCTATGTGCAAGTTCCTAGGTTCAATCCCCAGCACCAGAAAGCAAAATATTAAGGGGATTACATACAAGGAAGTCCCATGTGATTCATGAATATACCTGTAATAAGTCACTTTCTGCCTGCAGCCTTAGCCCTGTGGAATCTGATCCCATCAGATCTCGGGAAGCTAAGCAGGGGTGGGCCTGGTTAGTACCTGGATGGGAGACCGCCTGGGAACACCAGAAGCTGTAGGCTTGGGAGAAGGACCTGGAAACCCCCTCCCAAAAATCAATCTGCCATTGAAAACCCTATGAACAGCAGAGAAGCACTGACAATCGTGTTTCCCCTGTTGTACAGAGGGTCGCTATGAGTCAGATACCGACTTGACAGCACCTAACAACAACAACAACAACAACAACAAGTCACTTTCTAGAAGACAGCGGCCAGCACAGGTTGATTGTTTTCTGGTTTGTGCAAATGACGAGAAGGAAAAGGGAATGCTCGTGTTCTCCCTGATGATGCTGTCTTAATTGGAAGAGAATCCTTTGGCCATGACTGATGGAAATATGGGATGCCAAACAATGAGCAAGGAGAATCAATTAAAACAACTTTTTTTACACACAGTAGCAACCACTGGACATGTATACGCTCCTGTGAGGATCTGGCATGATTCTTGTTCCCGTGGGGATCTGGAAGAGGTGAAAATATTGAGGCCAAGGTCCCATAGCCTATTGCATGCCCTGTATCCAGGTGTTATTGGTAGATGCATCATACTCGTCTCCCTGAGAACCCTGTGTTCTCTTTGGGGTGGACTGCATCTGTCATCTTTGGGCCTTGGACATGGTCTCATATGTTGTTGTTGTTGTTGTTGTTGTTGTTGTTAGATGCTGACTCATAGCAACCCTGTGAACAACAGATGAAACACTATTGTTGTGCTTCTCTGCTATTCATAGGGCTTTCAATGGCTGATTGGTTTTTGGGAGTGGGTTGCCAGGTCCTTCTCCCAAGCCTACAGCACCTGGTGTTCCCAGGTGGTCTCCCATCCAAGAACTAACCAGGCCTGACCCTGCTCAGCTTCTGAGATCTGACGGGATCGGACACCA